>CM053503.1:68186017-68360036 GCA_028627145.1 Eidolon dupreanum | reverse complement strand
TCTTTCTTTCTTTCTTTCTTTCTTTCTTTCTTTCTTTCTTTCTTTCTTTGTCTCTCTCTTTCTCCCCTCCCCCTCTCCCTCCCTTCCTTCCTTCCTTCCTTCCTTCCTTCCTTCCTTCCTTCCTTCCTTCCTTCCTTCCTGTTTAAAATGGCCTACAGGAGAAAGAATCCTCTTGAGGAAAGGTGGCAGCACAAGGGAATCAGGAGGCCAAGGCACAGTGATGCAGACATATTATCAGGTTGTCCAAAATGAGATCTGTCAAGCTACATTTATGTATGGCAGATGTTAAAGCATCGAGTTTCCAAAAGCTAGAAACATGATTAATATATATCAAGTCACAGAGAAATTTTAATTCCTCATCTATTATAGTTATATTTGTATTTGGATATTTTGTAACAGTAAAATAAGTTGCAAAAATAACTGTCCCTACTCTTTAACATGAAACAGGGCAAATCTGGAAGTTGAAAAGAAATAATGTACTAATACAACTTGTTATAAGGGAGTAGTTTAAATTATTGCTGCTATCTTCCTTTATCTATTTTATGTCCCTTTTTTATCAACCTGCATTTTTTCTAGTCAGAGATCCATCATTGATTGGGCTACTCAAACTCACATCCCCAAAGGCCCGAGTCTCAATAGTTTTGCCATTACTGAGTTGGAAAATTTACATTAACTTTTATGTCTGGACACAAATGTAGTAATAGGCACCCTAGGGGATTGTCTCAATTCTAAAATAGTTTTACCTACCCCTGTGGTTATTTATTTATTTTTTGATATGCCACAAAGATGAATAATTTAATAAACACCTAAAATATATGACACTGTGCTATGTGCTCAATGTAAGAAGTTGCTGAGACAAAACTAGTCTCTCATAATGGGGTTGGCTATAAATATATGATTTTTTTCTGATTAATAGAGTAGCTAGAATGGTCATAACAACAACAAAACCCAACAAGGAACGAACAGCAAAGACAGTAGGGAAAAAGACTGTAACTTTCAACAATATAACACTTAGTATACATAAACAATATATTAATGTTTAGAGAGCAACAAATGAATAAATAAAGTCTGTTGGCTTTGAGGTACAGTCAAATACCAGCTTCACTAGTACTTGGCTGTACTGACCCCAGGATGAAAATAGATCAGACAAGGAGCAGCCTGAAAACTCTTACAAAGTAACACACACACTCTTGTTTATGAAGATCTTCCATACTTACAGATTTCCTTAATCAGATTCACATATCCTATGGTATGGTTTCTGAAAACTATTTTATTGGGCCTGGGTTCCACTGCCCTGTCCGCAAGGTCCTGGGGGTCCCCACCTCCTTGTCCCGGAGCCCTAGCTGCTCCCGAGCGCCTGGGGCCGGACATACATCCCTGGGTGACACCCTCTTACTGTCCTGGGGTGCAATCACTCCTGCAAGTGACCCAAAAGAGAGCCCCCAGTGCGGCCCTTTGGACAACGTCTCAAGCTTGTTTCGGAACGCAGACATCCCCACAGCCCGGGAACCGGGCCACGCCCTGGACACCACCCCCCACAGCCCCAGAGGTGGCTGCCCGTACCAAGGTATCTCTGGGTCTCAGGAATCCTATCTGTTGCCAGAAACCGCACCCCCTCCTACCCCCCCCCCAACATCCCAGAGACTCCAGCCTCATACCCAATGGGGATACTGGAGCCACAGTACAGAGGTGCTACCCAGCTGGGAGGACCAGGCGCCAGGCCCTGCCTTCCAGCCCAGTGATGAAAGCCCTCTCTAGAACTCAGGCCTGCAGCTCAGTGGCTGCCCTGAACTTTGGCAAGAAGATTTAGAGGGGGCCACTTGGGCATCTTCCACTAATGGCATTGCCTGTCCTCTTTTCATCTAGGAGTCAAGCCTGTAGCGTAGGCATTCGCATTTGTGACCTCGGGTTTCAAGCTTTACTTTATCCACTTTTTCAAGTGATATTTTTTATGGAAGCAGTGTCTGAAACATAACTGGTGGCTTCCCTGGCTGGAGTTGGGGCTGGGGCAATGCTCTCCGTTTCTTGACACCCCCAAGAACAACCAGTACCCAGCAGAGCACAGCTTGAGCTACATACAGTAAGATAGCAGCTGCTTGATGGTGAGATTGGCAGGGCTGGAACCGGTGGGGCACTGAATTTGGAGAGGAGTACTGGGGAGAGGGCAGAAGCCTATGCTTTGATTTTGCTTAAAAAAAAAAAAAAGACAACAACAACAAAACAAGCTATTTTATTAAGCCACAGAAGTATGTAGCTACTCACAGAAATAGAATGATCAGGTGATCAGGTTCTTTGTCACAGTTTGTAGATTCTAATGACAAGTGTTTGTAATTTTGGAGGTTTGGAGGGAAATAAAAGTAGCAGAGCTTCCAACTCCTCATTTTCCCCAACAGTAGGAAGCAACAGCATACAATTTTTTTTTCAGTCTGCTCACAGTAGCAAATTATCTGATATAAGAAAGTTCTTTTCTAATATGATATAAGAAAGTTCTTTTCCTTGGAGAATACTGAACTGTGGCTAAAAACCACCAACACTACAATAATTATTATATAGTAGTAATTATATAAAAATATATAGTAATGATTATGTAATTACTAATAATAGCTACCATGGATTGACATGGCATGAGAAGGATTAGGTATGTTTATTATATTATTTAATATTTACAGCAAGCCAATATTTTAGGTACCTTTTTAACAGAGAATTGTGAGAAGGTGTTGAGATTGAAAGGACTAGAGAAAAGTATTGGCTATTTTCGAAATTATGTTTTCAACCCTGATGAATCTTTAGCACCTGTGTATTAGTGAAAAAACATCGGTCTGTTTTGTTTTGTTTTGTTTTTTTGCCTCTGTTATGTTAGTGAATCAGTTTTATGAATCCTAACCTTAAGGGTCCCAGAAAATAAGATGACTCATTTCTTCTACCATCTCTGGTGTTTGGTGTCCACTGCAGTCAGTCACGGTTAGCATTACAATATTAACACTAGTTTCACAAAGGTGTAAATCTTATCCTGACTTCAAAATGAATTTGTTCCATTAAAAACATTTGAGACTAGAACAAAGATTTCTCTTCAACATTTTGTTATATGTTGGAGTCTCTTGGGGCTTCTACATATCTTGAGAGGTGGTTGAAATACAACAACTATAGTTGTTAGGTGATCACTAAGCAAGGTTCTGGTTCTTAGGGCATCCTTCTTATAGGACAGTCAAAGGTGTGACTTAGGTGGAAAAGGAGTGGAATTTTTACTTTGAAACAGGTTACATTATAAATTGGCTGACAGCCAGAGTATAAGGTTAATGGATATGAGTCTGTAGTTAGGTTTTCACTGGAAAAGACCTCTGCCCAAGTTAACTTCTGAGAACTCAAAATATTTAGTGATTTTAAAGTTGTGCTTGTCTTTATCTAAACCAGCACGTTCTGGGAATCCCCGTCACCACTCTTCGTTTTGACAACTCTCTTAGCTTCATCAGATTCCAGAGCCTAATCCATAAGCCATCACATGTACTTTCCCTTTCATTTTACCATTTCTTTTTTATCCGTTTAAAAACAAAGCCTTCCCTTTTTTTCTGTTTGTTTTTTTCACTATAAATTTTTGGACAATAAAGTAAAATTGGTAAAAATTGACAGTTAAGCTACAAACATTTTTACTTTCAATTTCTCAAACATAAGAAATAGTCAGTTTCAAACAAATCCCGAAGGAAAGAGTAGTTATTATGAGAATTTTAATTATTTCAAACTAGCAGGAAAAATAAAAGCCAAAATGTTAATTTTTACATTAAAACATATAATATTCTGCTATAATTGTCTAGGATGCCCTGATTCAGTCATTTAAAGCCCAATATCTTCACATTTAGCTTCCACATTTTTCCCAGAGAAGACAAGGAATGAAATCAAAGAAGAGAGGGGAAAAAAAGATATAGCAGGTACTTATGACTAAGCAAAAAAATACTTCTTTACATTATGCATGAGAAACAGTTATTCTTGATGTCTTATTTTCACAAACAGCAGTATCCCATAGTATATACTTAGCAGGGACATATATGCAAAAAGTGGGCATTTATCAGTTAAGTCCTACTACTCCCTAGGCTATGTTTAGCTTCAAACATTTTTCAGTAAAAAAAATCTCGTGAAGGTAAGCTTAGTGCCTTGAATATGGTTATATGAAAATGAAATGTTGTTTGTAGCATTAAATTATAAATAATTTACATCATTATTATTTTTCATACAATATATTAAAAGATATCAATGGCAGAATTATTAGAAATGTTAGATGTGGTAGGATGAAAATTGCTCTCACAAAAGATATCCACATTTTGATTATTGAGACCTATGAATGTTACATTTGTGGCAAAACAAACAAACAAATAAAATTTTTAGATATGTTTTAAGGATCTTGAGATGGAGAGATTATCCTAGTGAACCCTAAATGTAATCACATGTATCCCTGTACAAAGGAGTCAGAAGGAGGTTTAACATGCACAGAGGAAAAAGTAATGTTAATATAGAGCAGAGAATTTTAAAGACATTTGAAGATTGGAGTGATGATGTCGCCACAATTCAAGGAATGCCGACAGTCACCAGAAGCTGGAAAAAGCAAGGAACTAATTCTGTAGAGCCTCCAAATGGAGTATGACTCTGCTGACATCTTGATTTCTGCTCAATAATACTGACTTTGAATTCATGAGCTTCAGAACTGTGAGAAAATTTATTTCTGTTGTTTTAAGCCACCAACTTTGTAGTGTTACAGCAGCCACAACTGCATTTTTGGTAGATAAAACACGTTGAGCTTATTCATTCATCTAACCAGCTCTTACAGTGTTCCAGATACCAGTCATTGGAATAGATTCTGTCAGTGAGTTAATGAAAGCATAATTCAAGGTGTTAGGTTACTCACATCAAAGTTACATCAGAGGACATGAACATAGTTGAGGGAATCTACTTAACAAAGAAGAAGAGATATTTCTTCAGATAAGAAAAATAGAAAAAAAAAAGGAAAGAGAAATAGAATCACTAAGAATGGAATGGGGGCTTTAGATGTCACCCTGCTAGGATAGAAATCCTAGGTCTGATGTTAATTTAACTTGTCTAAAATTGTAAAAACGAGTATGCCTATATTATGGAGTTATTGAAATAATAACAAAAAATAACAAATATGGCTGGCTCATAGTAAACGTTCATTAAATATTGGTAGTTGTCATCATCAATAATATTTTAAATAAAAGAAAGATCAGTGAGTATATTAATAATGACCTCAACCAATATTTTATTTTTTAAATGTTTATTAAAATATAGCTGACATACAAATTTTATTAGTTGCAGGCATACATCATAATTATTCAACATTTGTATACCTAAAGAAGTGATCATGATACTATGTCCAGCAATCATCTGATACCATACAATACTATTACAATATTATTGATATATTCTCTGTGCTTTATGCCAATCCCCATGACTTATTTGTTTTATCTCTGGAAATTTGAACTCCTTATTCTCTTTTACCTTTCCCCCTCCACACTTTTTAAAATTTTTTCAATTACAGTGGACATTCAATATTATTTTATATTAGTTTCAGCTGTACAGCATAGTAGTTAGACATTTATATAATTTATGATGTGATCCCCCTGATTAGTCTAGTACCCACCTAGCACTATACATAGTTATAATATTATTGACTATATTCCCTATTCTGTACATCTCATGACTATTTTGTTATTATCAATTTATAATTCTCAATCCCTTCACTTTTTTCACCCTCTCCAAACTTCCTCCCATCTGGCAACTCTCAGCTTGTTTCTACATCTGTGAGTCTGTTTTTCCTTTATTTACTTTGTTCTTTAGATTCCACATATAAGTGAGATCATATGGTATTTGTCTTTCTCTGTCTGACTTATTGTACTTAGCATAATACCTTCCAAGTCCATTTCTGTTGTCACAAATGGTAAGATTTCATTTTGTTATGGTCAAGTAATATTCCATTGTGTATATGTACCACAACTTCTTTATCCGATTTCCTATTGATGGGCACTTAGGTTGCTTTCATATCTTGGCTCTTGTAAATAGTTCTGCAATGAACATAGGATGCATATATCTTTTTAAATTAGTGTTTTTGTTTTCTTCAGATAAATACTCAGAAATAGAATTTGGTCATTCTATTTTTAATTTTTTAATGAACCTCCATACTGTTTTCATAGTGGCTGCTCAAATTTGCAATTCCACCATCAGTGCACGAAGGTAAACTTTCTTCCATATCTTCATCAATACTTGTTGTTTGTTGATTTCTTGATGATGGCCATTTTGATAGGTGTGAGGTGATATTGTGGTTTTAATTTTCATTTCTCTGATGATTAGTGATGTTGAGCATCTTTTCAACTATCCATTGGCCATCTGTATGTCCTCTTTGAAGAAGCATCTGGCCAGGCCCTCTGCCCATTTTTAAATTGGATTGTTAGTTTTTTTTGGCAAACAATATTAATAAAATAAGAAACCAAAGCCAATTTTCTGAAGAGTTTCAAGCATAAGAAAATTAAAGTTTAATAAATGAGTAAAAATACTTATGATGTGACAATGGATATAAAATAGGTGCCATGGGTATCTCTATGAATATTATTGTTAATTCAATAATTGCAAATTGGAAGATCAGTCATATATAAAAAGCATTTTGAATAAGGCAATGTAAATACAGTAGTCCCACCTTATCCATGGTTTTATTTTCCACAGTTTCAACTATTAGCAGTGTACTACAGTCTGAAAATATTATATGGAAAATCCAGAAATAAGTAATTCATATTTTTTAAATTGTGAACTGTTTTGAGTAGCAGGATGAAATCACTTGCTTCCCTGTTTTATCCTTCCCAGTATATGAATTATCCCTTTGTCCAGGATGTACATACTGTATACACTACCCACCCATTAGTCACTTAGTAGCTGCCTCAGTTATCAGATCTGTTATCAGGGAGATAGAGACATCGACCACATTCACATAACTTTTAGTACAGTATATTGTTATAATTGTTTTATTTTATTATTAGTTATTATTAATCTCTTACTGTGCCTAACTTATGAATTAAACTTTATCAAAAGAATGTACATCTAGGAAAAATATAGTAAGTATATATAGGGTTTAGGACTATGCAGTTTCAGATATCCACTGGGGGTCTTGGAATGTATTCTCCTGCGGATGAGGGATGGCTACTATAAATAAGTTAAGGAAATTAAGTTGAGGAGCAGAGAGAAATATACTCTTTCCCCCCAATTTTTGAATCAGAAATTATGGCTAAAATGTAGACACATAAAGATTAGATAGTAAGTATTTTAAGCTTTGTGGGTCATATGATCTCTGTCACAGCTACTCAATTCTGCCATTTTACAGCCTACCTTGAAGATATTGTGGGTTAAGTTTCAGATCACCACTATAAAGTGAGTATCTCAATAAAGCAAGTCATGATTCTTTTGCTGGTAGAGGGTCTTGCCTTCAATTTGTAAAAAATGCAACATTTGTGAAGCACAGTAAAACAAAGTATGCCTGTAGTCTCAAAGCAGCAATAGACAATAGATAGATGAATAAGCAGGGGAGTCTTCCAAAAATACTTTATTTATGAAAACAGGTGGTGAGCTGGATTTGTCAACCTCTGATCTAGATAGTTATGTGGCTTTGGGAAAATTCCTAACTTTAGTTAACTTCAACTTGGAGATTTATAAAATATAGAAAATGACACCTTTCTTATAGAGGGTTACTTTTCTTGATGACAAGGTCATGTATCAGAAATACTGGCACAAATTCCAAAACCATTCTGGTTTTACTGAATCAGAAATTGCAAAATGGCACTTGTAGTTGTTTTTCTAACAGCTTCATAGAGGTCTGATGCAGCCAGTCCAACATCAGACTAACAACTGACTGAAACAATGACTATAAAATACTTATGGAGCCTAGCATAAGATGAGCATGTGAAGCTTAACAAAGCAAGCCTGTTTATACTATGGAAAATAGACTAAAACATAACAAAAATAGCTCTGAAGAACTTGTTCCAGGAAAAGCCATATTGGGGGGCCAGAGATGATATAAGGCAAGAATGATAGCTGTTTCTATTTTATTAAAGAATTGGGTAAAAGGGCTAATTAATAAAAGTGTCCCTGGGCATGCTTTAGCACACATTTAATAGGACTTTCTCCCTTCTTTAACTTTCTCTCTTGAGTACAGTGTCCCTGTTCTGGGAGTTTGGGGCATAATTCAGGCAAAGAGACTTCAAATTTTCTTAGAATACATGCTTTTTTTTTTTTTTTTTTAATCTCATTGTGCTCAGGTACAGTGTTCTTTCTTTCAAAATCATCTTTATTCCAATCACACACATTTATTTAGCAAAACTCTACATATGATTCAAGATATGATTCAATATAATCCTCAACAGTATCTCTTATCATGTGATGATTAATCATTTATCATGGCAATTACTACACTGTTAAAATTATTAAGTGTTTATGTGTGTGTGTGTGTGTGTGTGTGTGTGTGTGTGTGTGTGTGTGTGTACATACACATATATCTCCTTCAGAAAACTTTAGTTCTGAGGAGGTCAGATACTATGTTTCATACATCATACTATCCCAAGAATTCACCCAGTATTTGGCATCTACTTGAAGTAAAATATAAGTTTGAAGAATGAATGAAAACTCCACTTCACTACAGAATAAGAACAGCTTCTAATACGGATGAGTCCATTATATAGATAATACTAAAGGTAGAGAAGTATTAAATGAAGATGAGGAGTTAATAAATGCAACCATAACATTGTTAGAGTAGAATACTGGTCTGTACACGTTTAAATGTGTATTCCATGTTATCCTGGGAAAGGAGAGAGAAAAGAGATGAGAAACTATTAGAAGTAATATAAGTAATAGTAATATAAGAAAACACAGTAGTCCTCTACCTCCCAAAAAACTATAGTAAATAATGAGTGCCCGTAATCAACAGTATCTAAGTAGTGATGTTTTTGGTGACTACATTTTAGCTGCACTGTGCTTCTGATACTGAAGATAAACTTGTTTACACATTTGATTATGCCCTGCTTTGAGTGTCTATATTAGTGTCTAAATCAAAAAAGTTGGGGAGAAATATTGATACCTGCTACAACATGAACCAATCCATTCAACTATGCTAATTTAAAGACACCAGTCACAGAAGGCCCACGAAATATGTTATGTAGACATAAAATAGATTAGCGTTTGCTGAAGGAAGAGAGTGATAAAAGATGTCCTAAAATTAGATAGACGTGATGGTTGCATGACCATGAATGTATTGAAAAACCACTGAATTGTACATTTTAAAAGGATGAATTGTGTAATATAGGAATTCTATCTCAAAGCAGTTGTAAAAATTGGGGAAAAGGGTTTAATACATGATCAGATGAACAAGTTAAAATCAGGATTCCTCTGGAAAATAGATGGCATATAGCACCCAAAGTTTTGAATGTCCTCTCATTATGGTTTGTGGTACTCTCTACATTTAAAAAATTTTTTTTTAAAAAATTCAGAACATTTCACAGAATAATATATTGAAAGCTCTATGCTCCCATTGCCATAATAAAAAGACTATTACCAATTTGTCCTGTTTTAATACTTTTAATATATAAAATAAATAAAATATTGCATATAAATGTAAATGTCTTTTCAACCAATAGCCTGGGTTTATGTTCTTATTTAGCAGAAAACCAAAGCTTTTGAAATTATTTTTAAATGATATGCTTGATTTACTTGATTCTCTAATCTATATTTTTCTGATGTTCTTTTGGGCTGTAGAAAGTGCAAATCAGCCACCAATTATTAAGATTAATATTTTCAAAGTGTCAGTTAAGTCTGTGTGCTATAAAGTATAAAAATAAAATGCTGATTTTAAAAATGTAAAAATTTATAAAAACATTGCTATCTATATTAGGAAAAGTAATGACAGCCTCAAAAAACTTTCTATCTCTGCAAGTAGATTAGAAAATTGTTGAAAATCTTCAGTAATGTAGCTAATAAGAAACTTGACAATATCATTAGAAAGATAACAAATATTTATTTTTTAATTCTGTTGCTGCTCTCTTAAAGACTTATTTTGGAGTGAAAAAAAAAGCCTATAAGGGAAAAAAATAGAAGAATGAATTAACTGAATAATATAAACCAAAATAAATAATATTGTTTTATTTTATTTTAAAAGAGTAGTGATTTTGCAACAGAAGAGCAGAAACTATGACTTAGTTTCCTAAAACTTAAAATAATTTTAATTTTAAGCTCATATCTTTTCAGGCTGGTGAAAAATATAATCTCAGTCATTTGTAAATATCTTCTACACTTTTCAAAGGCTAGAGGCAATTAGAGCATTAGGATTTTAGTAGTGCAGAATAAGCCACCTCATATGCATCATATCAATCTCCATGTAAAAACTATAATTTATAAGATACAAATTAATATCTATTTTGAATACTCACCCCATTGCATAACTTCAGGGTCTTGGGTTTTCACTGACAAGCTGGTGTCATAAGTTTAGAGAGACGTGTCAAAGTTCAGAGAGGCAAAGATCTGTGACACAGGCAAAGGCTATTTGCAGAACATATCATTTAAAACATCATCACAGTCAACATGAATGCTCAGATCTAGCACCTTGCTGGGGCCTCTGTTTCAAGTAGCTACAGGGGAAACTTCACTAAACTACCCATGGTTCTGTCTGATTTTATAACGTCATTTCTCCTTAAACTCTTTTGACTCGCTGGCATTGTGAAACTTCATCTCATCCAGGTGACCATAACGTGTTGCTGCATTCACTTAGCCCTGCAGGGAAGCATGGTTCAGCTTATCTTGCTTTCTTTCACCTTCCTTTTTACCTTACATTTCTGCTTCCTCCATAGCTTCATTGTTTTCTCCAAGCCCTGACTGGGGAACCTTCTTCCAAACTAGGGTTGAACCTGTACTTGTTATGCCTGCTTTTGGTGACAGACAGGCAGATGAGAGAGAGAGAGAGAGAGAGAGAGATTTTTCCCTACTCAAGTTTCTCTTCCTTAGCACAAGTTTCTGCTTTTAGATTAAAAAAAAAAAAAAAAACAGGAAGAGTCACAAATTATTCTTATTTTCTAACTTGTCACTTAATTTCTTGAATTGAGAAAAGGAAAATGCTAATATGCTATAATGTAATATGCATGACATAGATTGTATAAATAATAAATCAATGTCTTAAACTCTTGTCTATCCTAGGTTATGTGAATAAAAATATTTTAGACATGTAATAGGTTGTTCTCAATTTTTATGAATAGTGAACTTCCAAGAACATTTAAGGAAGTGAATGCATAAGCAAGAGACTTACATGTTTAAAAGAAAATTTTTCTATAGAACTAAAAATATTCTAATATCCATAATTGAGCTTTAACATTCAGGATTTTTGAATTTGTGTTGTATGCAATACATGTGTAATGTCTCACAAAACATTAAAATATAAGCATTAAACATAATAAAAATACTTTAAAAACCACTTACACTTTTATTCTTTCAGTTAATTTAAAATTTAGTAGATTAAAAAAGCCTAATTGTATGTTAGGGAAAAGCTTATTTTGGTGATTTTGTAAATTATTAATCAGAGAAGCAAATATTTTTGCATGGAGATTGTTTTGATTATTTTTATAAGTTCTTAACATAGTTCCTTAAATTGTCAAGAAAAATTTAAAGGCCAGATGTTTTTTCTTTAAAAAGTACCTGCTTTCAGCTCAGAGATATAGAGATCTGGAAAGGGTTTTACTCTTATTCGTACAACATTGATAAACCTGTACAAACTGCAAATTAATTACATAATTAAAACCCACATGGAACTGAGATTGCAGTGAAATTAAGTAATCTCAAACCTTGAGAAAGAGAACCCTCTAATTTGCATACTTGGGGTAGACAGGAAATACAGGTTAAATTTTTTAAACAAATTGTGAAAGACCAAGTATGAGCTTATTAGGTAGCTAGTCAGACATGAGTGACAAAGGAACAAAGTAATAGGGGCCCAGCCTAGAGACCCCCCAAAGAACCCTGTTCGTAGTTAGAGAATCCCTCCTGCATCCCCAGAGACAAAGGACAGGGGGGTCATATACAGTCTTAGCTGGCCTAATCTTTCTATAGACACCTGTGCAAAAGTTATTACCCTAATTTGCCCACAATTTAAACTTCATTATAATACTATGTTTATGCTGGGAAGTTCATGAATCTAATTATAACAGACTGATTTCTAGGTAAGCACATATATGTGCACTAGGCAGCCGAATGTCCATCAAAATGACTTCACTTGCCAATCACCTAAGAATGCCTTTGTAACCAACCATCATGGCCTTAATATAATGAAGACCTTTCTCTCCCCTGGAGTTACAGCTCTTCGTCTTCCCTGACTGTAACCCGTAACCAACCCCCTCACAGGGGTACGTAACCTAACCTCATTTCCATGTGGTTAGCTGGTATAGGATTGACCTGTTTTATACATCATACTGTGTTTTTAATAAAAGAATATTTCTCATATTCACTAAGTTGAATTTCATTTCTTCATCAGTGATAAGGAACTAGAGGTGTGTTACCGGAACTCTGACCTCTGGAGCGGTAACAGGCTAAACAACTGTGGGAAGCCCACTGAGGCTACAGACATGAGAGTTCGCAACTTTAGCTGTCTTTCTCTCCTGAACTCAATGAGGAATCACAGAAAAAAAATCAGGAAGAATCCAAGAAAGCTCTTCTTCTGATATTGGATAGGGAAGTAGAATAGCATTAAGCCCTGAAATTTGACCCAAATCTCATCTCCTCTATCTTCCATTCAGAATAAAAGATTTAACCTGAAGAGAGAAAACAATAAAGACAGCTGCCTTATGGCACTGGTAAAAACTTGTTGCAGCTGATGGAGAAGAAATTATATCATTCTTAATATTTTCCAGAACTAAAAGGAGAGTAAACAATTCCCAAATCACTTTATAAGCCAAAATTTCCTTAATAACAAAACCAGAAAGAATCATTAAAATAAAAGAAGACTATAATTACTATGCCTTATGAAAATAGATGCCAAAATCATCATCAAAATATTAACATACTAAGTTAAGCAGTATATACCAGGGATAATACATTACCATCAAGTAGAATTTATTCTAAAAATGCAAAACTGGTTCAATTCAACCTTCTCCATATTAATAGACTAAAGAAGTAATGCCATGTAATCAACTCAATTAATGCAAAAACATTTGAAAAAACTCACTCAGTCATGACAAATATTCTTAGCAAACAATAGAAGAAGATGGCCTTAACATAATAAAGAGCATGCTTTTCTCCTAAATTATAGAAGACAGCAAGAATGTCCAGTCCTCTCTCACCACTGCTATGTAATATCATACTAGAAGTTCAAACAGCATAATGAGGCAAAACAATAAAAGAAATAAAATGTAGACTGTAAAAATGGATCTATTCACAGAATATCTTTTTAAAACATTGGAAATCCCAAAGAATTGACAAAAGTTAATGCATTTAAATAAGTTTACTTAGAATATAATGTCAAATCAATAGTATAGTCACAGTCCTATGCAAATGTTAATAGAATGTTTTGATGTCTAGACTGTCCAGTGCCCTCTATGACTCTTTTGTTTTTAGAGATTTATTAAATTCTTTAGTGTTTATTTTTCAATGGGGACTTCATTATTGATATTTGTTGTTAGAGAAAAAAAACAAAAACTAGCTTGTTGACAATTGTATTAGGATGACATTATGTACAAAAATACATTAACGAATAAAGCAAGATATTTCCGCGTTGAGGTTGTGTTGATGATTTTGATAGATTCTAATTATATTTCCTTCAGTAAATTGTATTTAAATTGTATTGGGGTATATATCTCAGACAAGTAAATCAATCAGACATCTTTATGATATTGAGTAAACATATCTGTGAACAAAAGATACAAAGGACAGATTTCTGTTCGTTCAAATATACTCATGAGCCTCTCAGTAGTGTTTATTTTGTTTGTTTGTTTGTTTGTTTTTAATTTCCTCATACAAATGTAGCACGTTTTTAAAAAATTAATTCCCTAGCATTGTATATTTTTATTGCTCCTTTAAAGGGAGTTTTCTCTTCCATTATATCTTATAATTATTTGTGTATTTGGATTGGGTAGAAGAGGCAGCCCTGTGATGCTGGCCTGACACAGCCTCATCCTATATGGTGGGGAACTCTGAAGCAAGGTTTGCCCATGATATGACTTCAGGAGAGATGGTTCTCCACAGCTGAGGCAGATCCTGAAGGAGATGAGGCTACAGCCTATCTCAGGAGTTCATTTGCCACAGCTGGGCTACAAGTTTGGTGAAAAGAGATTTGAGTGGTGCAGGTCTACCACAGCTGGGAATAATTATTTGAAGCTCCACGAGAATGCAAAGAGCGAAAACGGGTGAGAACTAATAACAGAGCCCTGAAGATCATTTAACGAATAAGCGGAGGAAGTAGCATCTGAAAAGTAAAGTGAGAAAAACACTAGAAACTGAGGTAAGTTTTGGAGCTTTGTTGAATATCTAAGGATATATAGCAAGGACTGAAAAATGTTGATTTATTTGGTAAATGATTTGCTCTGTGAGTGTCAACTGTGCATTTTAAAATGAGAAAGTTGAAATGGAATGTGAGTTAGAGTAAGAAAAGTTGTTTTCAAGTAAATTTTCAAGAAAATTGAGTATAGAAAATAATAGAAAGAGGATTCAGAGTAAAAAAAATAAATAAAGATAAAGGGGGAAAGGGAACTAATTGATAATGAGAAACCTTGAAAGAACCCTAGGCCACATATGGGATAATTATTTTTTGAGTGTATTTAGGACATTTTATCCAGTATGACTTGATAGAAAAAGAAAATGATTAGTGTGTGTGAAGTAAGTTCATGCTGTTTGTGGTAATAACTTAATGCAGTATTCATATGTTAAAAAGTCAAAGTCATTTACTGAAAACGAGGAAGAAATTTCAGGTTAAGTTTAAAGAACTTGGGGAAACTCATCCTTGAACTAGAGCTGTGACTTGAGAAAGCTGAAAAGGGAAAAACCAATGTTTCTGGCCTGCATTGAAATGTCACTTAGGCTGGGATCATGAATATGCTGTCCAAGATAGTAACCAGTATCCATATGTCTATTAAATTAAAATTAAAATAATAATTCAGTTCCTTAGATGCACTAGTTACATTTTTTTCAGTGCTCAATTGACTAATGCGTACTCTATCAGACAGCACAGATACAGAAAATTTCCATTATTGCAGAAAATTCTATTGAACAATCTGGACTTGAGAGCTGGGTAATTTTTCTGTAATAGTGAATAGCAGCTCAGGGCAACAGCTGAGTGCATACATTTAAATGGTTCCAGAACTGCCATTATGCTTACCTGGCAGAACAAGAGGCTGATGCTAAAACAAAACGATGTTTTGTGAAGCCTAATCTGCATATGAAAAGACAAGATGTATAGGAAAGGGTTGATATTTAAGCTATAGGACACTTACAGGTGTCTGGGGCTGTGGTATTTGATGAGGCTGAGGCACAGAGTGAAAAGTAGAAAGTTCTCAGCGAAATAACTTTAGATTCATAAGTGGAACCATTTTTGGTGAGGACAAAGCTCAGGGTGTGCTGGAAGTAGAATAGATTTATAGCTTCATTGAGGCAGAGAGAGTCAAGGAAATATGGTCCTGGACAGAGAAGCTGAAGTCACATAAGATTATAGTTTTCTGATGTATAGGAAAACTGATATGTATAAGAAAACTGTTCTGATAAATGACAGAAATACCTTTGTATTGTGACTATTTTGTTTATTTATTTGTTTCATTTATTTCCTGTCTCCTATACTTGTCTTAAGGACAGGAATCATGCCTCTCCAGTTCATTGCTGTATCATATATGTCTCACACTGAACTTGGCAGATAATACATACTAGTAGCTCAGCTGATCTTATTAAATAAAACATCTTGAAAACAGTAAGGATTCATATAACTGCAATTTTCAATTTTCCCAGGAGCCAGACTTCATTCTATAATTAATATATAAGTTAATGGATTTTTTTTTTACTCTGTCTTACAAAATTATATTTGAAATTTTCTTACATATTTACTAGCTATATACACACACATCCACTAACCCCTTTTCCCACCCACATATGTGTTCAAAGGCAGTTTATTTGAAGATTTAGACTTGTTTATTTCATGTCATGTTATAAAATATGATGCATTATGTTTTAAAATTTTGGATCATTTATACATTGACAATATTATACGTGTGTATGTGTTTTAACGTTCCAAAAATGTGATTAGGTTATGCAGTTTATAATGTACAGAGTATTTCGTTCATTTTTGTTTTGTTTGTCTTTCTCTATCAGTCTCTTTGCTTGTTCTCTATAAATATCACTACTCTGTCCACTCCTGTTCAATCCTGAAATGTGTTTTTAATATATTTATCCATGCTTGTATAATTATAATCAAACACATGTGTAAGTATCATGTTATATGCTTAGTGTTGTTTTCTTACTCAGTAGGACATTGTAGAATCAATCAGCTGTTATAGTTCTAATTTAATCTTCTTAAAGCCAAATGAGAATGCATAGTACAGATGTACCAGAATTTTTTGACCATCTTATCTATATATGGGCATATGCTATATTTTCATATATTAGCTCTACAATCAATTCTTTAATACATATCCTGGGAAATTTTACTTGTTTCTATTTTGATGTGGTATAACCAGGAGAGTGAGTGAGGATCATAAGGTAGCTTTCCAAACAAGCTAAATCAATTCACATTTTTATAGACTATTTTCTGTAGAAAATTACCTCTAAATTCTTGCCACAAATAGATCTTATAGCTCTTTTAAATTTTATAAGTCTGACTAAGTTAAATTGATTTTTTATTTTGAATGTTTGGATTTGTGTAGCAGTTCTCTTCATATATTTAATATCTAATTGTCCAACTTACATGGGTAAGTCTAAATGTTTTTCACTCTAAAGATGCTTTTAAAACCATATTTCTATTTCTCTTAAGAATTATGTATATACACAACAACTTTTGGCTATTGTGTATGTCTCAGAAAAGACTGGTGCTTGAATTTGTCTTGTCCCTAAAAGAGTACCCTGAGTCCACATTTGGCACATGTGTGAAAAAACTGACTGATTATATAATTTTTTAAACTTATTTTTTTCTATTTTATGAAGATATAAAAATACTTTACTTGAAAATTAGACTGTTTGATATTGTCATGTTATAAAACAAACTGTATGTATGATGTTTGAAAATTGTGGGTTATTTCGAAATTGACAATTTAAGCAAAACAATAAACATTTTTGTATGAAATGAAAAGATTGCTAAGATTAGTAGAAGCCAAAATATAAAAACTGTCACAAAAGAAAACCAAAGTTTTCTGATTTCATTTCTCCTTTTCCTGGCAGAAGTATATACATACCAATTTTGAACTTTTCAGTATCAGTAAATATATATATTGTAGAAAGAAATTGCATGAGCATTTTTTAAATATGCACATGTGTGCTTGAAAATCTATAAACAAATATGTGACCATGTTTCTCAGTTCTAAATATAACACGTGCATCAGTTCATTAGGAGATAGACATATAGCTATGCTTGAGTATTCATTTATTTTCTGCAGTAAATATTGTCTTTTGACTAAATTTTCAGAAACTATAACAAGAACACATAACAATGTTGAAAAGTTACATCCAATAACATTTCTCTTGTTAAATTGGACTATCTTATCTTTTTTTAAAAAAATTTAAGAACGTGCAAAATGCAAATGGTCTTAGAATGTCCCTCATACCATATATTTTAAAACCAGTTTTTTCTTTGTTGCACATGGAATCAAGAACAAGTGGAAAACTTTTGCTGAACTTACAATGTCTCATTTCACTTACAAATTTCACAAGTATTTCAATGAGTTTTCTCTGGTTGACAACAGCTGTAGTTGAGTTTCTAATAGTGTTTAGAAAATAGCCCAAGATAAACAACACGTCTAGTCATTTATGTTTTATCTACTTCCCATACCAGAAATTTCTAATTGGTGTTCAGATTCACCATAAGTTTTGATCTACTGGTATTAGCCAATAGGGCACTAAAGGTAATACAGTGGTGGTAGAAGTAGTTGTGATATTTGGGGCTATAAATGAAGGTGATAGAAAGAGAAAAGATAATTAGTTTTTGAGTTTAGCCTTCTCCAGCTTGATTTCCCACAACTGTAATATAACATGATGACTAAAACTATAATGAGGGTCATGCAAGAACAAAAGGAAGGCTTCTGTTGCTAAAAGTTGCATGTTAGCAGTTATCTTTGTGGCAAAAATAATTTGTTCATCACTATTCTGAAATAATGAACGTGGGATTCTCATGTTGGCTTGAGACACTCATTAAACTAACTAGAAGAATTTTAACAAACTACCAATGTTAAGGTTTTGTTTTAGAAGACCAGTAGTGTCTGTCTATTTGTGTGTCTCTGTCTCTCTGTCTCTCTCTCTCTGTCTCTCTCTCTCTCTCTCGGGTGACTTTGATATAAAATTATTTTGCTAGTTTCAAGGATACAGAATTATTAAGGTATTACCCCTAGCTTCAATGAAAAAGTAGAGTTTGATAAAAGCTATATGAAAGTTAAATAAGGATGCCCAAAAGGAAAACTAAGAAGTGAGGTTAAAAAAAGTTCATACAGCCTTTATAATACTTCAAAAGGCAAAATATAAAGCCAGTTTTTCATAATGTGTAATATACTTAATTATATTTTCTATAATTCTAAAAGTCTATGTTTTCCCCTTTTTAGTGTTCTTCCTAGCCTCCATACCACATTTTATGCTGCAAGCTTTACCTAAATACTTATGCATTAGTCCATATTCTGTTCTCTCTGCAGATTCTTTTTCTTTATCACTAAGTTATTTTTTTTATAAATTTGACTACCTGAGTTTTTATATTCTAAAACTTGTTAAATGTGAGAAATTCATACCTCTTAATGTGTATCTGTGAGTAAATGTATCATATATTCATATATATATCTTTTATTCATATCTATCTTATCTATATCTATATCGATATATATATATCTTTTACTGAGAGAGCTCTTTAGAACAAAACCTTATCCAAAGGTGAAAATTCAAGGTCTAAAATATTAGGTAGCTAGTCAGACATGAAAGACAGGGGAACAAAAGAATAGAGGCCCAGCCCTGAGACCAACCAAAGAACCCTATTGATAGAGAATCCCTCCTGCATCCTCCGAGACAAAGAACAGGAGGGTCATAGTCTTAGCTGGCCTAATCTGGCTGCAGACACCCGCGCACAATTTAAGCTTCCTCATAATACTATACGTTTATGCTGGAAAGTTCATGAATCTAATTATAAGAGATTGAATTCTGGATAAGCGCATGCATACTAGGCAAAGTGTTATACAGCAGCCAAGTGTCAATCAAAATGACTTTACTTGCCAATCACCTAAGAATGCCTTTGTAACCACCCATCACGGCCCAGATATAAATCACTCCCAAGGGTAACAAACAGAAGAAAATCTTTCCGATAAATGTGTCTTTCGACCCTTTTCATATCACATTTTGTTCTTCTGGAAAGTTTTAAACATAGAAAATTTGAAACATAACTATTTAGGAACATATTATCTGTCATGTATATTTGTAGACTGTCAGATGTTCTGTGTTAGTTTATCTGGTTCACAATTCCTATCTAATGCACAAATTTGTATTGACTACACTGTGTTTTCCATGAGGGCAACTAACGAAAGACATATAATACAGCATTTTTGGTGCTAAAATGCTACATCAGGCACCTTAATTTGCTGCAAATAAGACTAAATTAGAGTTTAAAATGAGAACATTGCTACCCTGTTCTTATTGTAGCAATACAGCATCCTAACAGCATGTAAGCCATCACAAGATTTAGAGCTCAACTCTATCAGTGGCAACAAAATTAGAAATAAATAGAGGAGGATCAATACAGAGTGTTGTCTGGAATAATGAAATAGCCCTTGGCTGGAAAAATCTATTTTATTTTTTTTATTTTTCATCTTTTAGCTAGGTATTCTGGAAGCATCTGACCTAGCTCAATGGAAACTAAATCTACTTCATTTATAAAGACAAAGAAAGTCAATGGTAAATACTATGTGTTTATATAAATATAAATACATAAACACATATATTATGCTTGCTTTGGCAGAACATGTGCTAAATGTAAACACATACTATGTCTGTATACACACACACACACACATATACACACACACACATACATATACACACCATTTTTTAAGATGAACTAGCAAAACAATAGAGCATTAGGAAACAGTTTTTATTTTAAAAATTGTAAGTCAAATTGATAAAACAGTTTTAAATATATGATTTGATATGTTATTAATCAGTTTCTTCTTTCTTGAATGTATTCCTTCAAGTGTGAGTTTATAGTATTATTTTTGCAACACTACTTAATGTGAAAAGCTTCTAATACATTTTAATGTCAAGATATGTGATGTATCTTGGAAAGAGAAAAATAACTAAGGTTGCTCACTGCATCGTGAGATTCTTTAAGTGCTGGATCCAGTTTGTGAACTAAAGTGCTTTAAGCTGCCTGATTAAGAACTGGTTCCTCTGCTCAGGTGATCAGGGGTCAGGATAAAACAGCAATGTGACTTGCCAAAATATTGGTTCCAGCTTCATTTCACTAGGTTAGCAGTGGTGCTTAGGGGAAGAACAAGGCTTTTCTATGGCATTATGGAGGGAAAGTGATTAATTCTTATTGCTGCAACTATATGATAGAGGCATCAAGGGTCAGACTATACCATGTCAGACTTCTTACTAGAGAAAGAACCAAACGTTCACTTTGATAAGATGTGTGAGTTGAGTGTTAGTGTCCAAGCCTTGCAATTGACCAGATTGAGTTATCTTAAGTCATGAGCCTAAGCCAGTTTCCTTAACATTTTGAGGAAGAGAAACACCCTTTCTAGCAGGTCAGCCAGAAGATGATCAATCCTAAGAAATTATCTCTTTCCTTTTGATAACTTTGTTTGAAAATGTCTTATAAAACATCTGACTCTTGAATATTAACTAAAATGGAAGCCTATCTGAATTCTGATCTATAAATTAGAGCTATGGATGGGCGAGACAGTTTCTTTAAAAATGCCCTTTAAAACTTAAAGTTACAGTACATCTACCATAACCAAACATGGCTTTTAAATTCTATCAGGGATAATAAGTTTTAAGCAGAGATTTTTAAAAACCACAGAGAAAAAATATTTTTAAATAAAGAGCAGCATCACCAATTAATATAAAATTTCTGTGGCTTTTTAAGGAACATAAATACCAAATTTCTATTTCAAGAAATTATTTCCTTGCTCATGGTTATTAATCCTTTAAAAAATGTTAGCTTTTTTAATATTCTATTTTTTCAATTTGAATGTATGTTAATTATAATCTTTATTAATCATCCAAAATACATTGTCTATTAAAGTTTGATACACACAAATATAACTAAAACATGATATATAAGAAATATAACTTCTTAATTTTCATACACTATACAGACTGGATTGTGATATTTCACTTATCCTTTTCATTCCTTCTTATGAAGTTTATATTTGAAAAATATAAAACAGACTTATTTAACTATCATAGTCAGAGTGATTGTACTGGAGTGGCAACTATTTTAATGTCAATTTATTTTAAGTTGGCATTTGTTTAGAGGATGTGATTTCAAAAAGATTTTCACAGAAAAATAAGTTTTTAAGTCTAATCTCTCAATAGTTCTGATTAATGCATATAAATTCAAATGATTTTATGATTTAATCTGCCAAAGCCAGATGTATAATAAGTCATTTTAGGAAATAAACACTTTGCCACTTTAATAGCTGGAAGTAATATCAACAAGCTTGAATCAATCATCTTTATAGGTTGTGGTACCTATGACAAAAGGAAAAAGAATGCACCATCTAAGTACCACCATAGACCTTTGAATGGTAAAGGAATGTCACTGTTGTCCCTCAATGGTGGTAGATAATGGGCAATAGCTGTTTTACTTTATGACCCTTTAAGATGACATCTTGGACATCAGTCACCTCTTTCTCAGCTATTCAGATTAAATCACTTATCAGCATTTTTAAACACTATTTGCAGGAAATTTATTTTAACAAATAAAACAACATTAGCCAAAGTCTTTTATGGATGCTCTAAAAACATGTAAAATGAAATTTGAAAATCAATATTTTTCATTGTCAGAATATTATAATATAGATGTACCTTTAAATATTCACTTAATTGGGTTCTGGGAGTCAGGAAAGGTTTAGCACTAAACAAAATTAAAGTGAGAATAGAGTATTTTCTTGCTCATTCCTTTATTTCCTTTTATTTTTTCTTTTAAAGTAACTGATAACTTTAATATAGGAAATACTTGAGAATCTATTTCTGTAGACTGTTTTTTACTGTTTTTCAGTCATTTGATTATATTTGCTTCATACTTCTTATTTTTCAATAGTATCCCAGCTATCATGAATGAAAGCATTTTATGAGGTCTGGGTCATATAGTAATTGTTAATACAGGATTAATTTTCCTTCCGCAAGGTAAATACAGTACCATGGATCACTATGATGCTATCTTGGCTTGGTTTTAGACTGTCGTAGTCATGAGACCACCACTGACATCTGAATTAAAAAGACAGAATTGAAACCGTTACTTATTCTATTAAGGGAGAATTTTGCTTGTTAGGCACATTCTGTCCAAATAGAGCCGAGAGTGGGATTTATGGATTGGTAGGCTTTCAGAAGCATGAGTAGGCTACAAACAAATGTATAAGTGTGATTAGTCATAAATGGGCTATGTATTATTTACCAAGAGACCTATTTACTGGAATCATCTGTTCTTGATTAGCTGTTTATCTTAAGTGAGAGACTGACATTGATTGGTTGGCTTGTAAAATTGTCATTAATGGATTAAAAAACAGGTTCTGATGGCTACTTACAAACCATGACTAGAGAATAATCAGTCTTTGCTTCAGTCTGTGGGAACATTTTCATTCCCAAAGCTTCGCTGGGTCTGATTTATTTTAGTTTTGCTCTTACAGGAGGTAGTTAAAAGTACTGGCATGTGCCTCTTCTTAGGCATGATCCTTTCTCTCCAAAGTGACTTTGGTCACCCAGAGCTCCAAAATCTGTCTCTCAGACCAGTAATACTGCTGTTCTCAGCTTATATTCTATTTCTGTGTAAAGCAATTTAGAAAAAAAAACCCTCAGTGAAAAACATGACATACATGTATAGCTTACTTCACACAATTCGCTTTTCTAAATGATTGCAGATGCTCAAATTGATCTCCAAGGCTTTCCAAAATATTTTACATATTTTGTCTACATCTACAGTTATTTTCAACAAGAAAATCAGTTAAATAGAAACTAATCCATTGACTAAACTGGTAGTTTCTGAAAAAGTTATTTTCAAAAATTAATTCAATATGTAGAATATATTCATATTATAACAAAACAAGTTTTCTCTGGAATTAACAGTTTGACTGTGATCCATAGAAACAGCATATACCCATAGGTAAACAGCATATACCCATAGATACAAAGCCTTCGAGCAACCAAATGAATAATGCTTGAAAAGAGTTCTAGTTCTCAAATACAGAGTTGTGTTTGATTGATTGCACTAATGGCCCCAACGAAGGAGTCTCCCTGTATGTCCTTTCTTTTATAACTTTGTAGCATGCTTTCACTCCAGCTGGGTTCAGCCATGCAACTTGCTTTGCCTAACAAGACAATAGAAAATTTGATGCAAGTAGAGTCTTAAAAAAATACTTATTTCTCTCTTTTCAAACTGTCACTCACATGAGAACCAGGCTAGGCTGAAGTAAGGTCAGGAAAAACATGGGACAGTATTCCAGTTGAAGATATCCTAAAGTAATCAGCCTCTAGCTAACCTATAAGCTCATCTCGAACACGTATATCCAGACAAGATGAACTGAGTCTCACCCAGATTGGTAGAACAATTTAGTTAACACAGACTCATGAGAAAACAAAACAAAACAAAACACACATTTGATGTTTTGAACCATCATATATTAGTGGATTGTTATTCAAAAATAGCTACTGGTATACCAAGGGAAAATGTACAAATATTTCCTGTATAAGACACAGGAGTAAGTTGTTTAAAAATTAATGTTTATATACACAAAAAGACCTTTTCGTATGCTGCTCTTCCTCCCTGAAAATTTCTTTGCTAATTTCTGTGTTGTTGCAGCTGCCAGCCCCTGATAGACACACGGACCACCAGAAATCAGTGAGTTATAGGAAACACACTCTTTATTCAGCCAGCTGGGTCTGTCAGGGGCACACAGACCCCAAATTAAGCAGCCCAAAATGTAGAGGTACAGGGTTTTTAAGCCCTAAACCTCATTCTTCATTCTGTCTGAACACAAAAGTCTATTTTTCTTCTTAACCCACAGGTCGGTTGCACAAGTGAGGGGTACAGAAGCAGAAAGCTTATTGTTAGAATGTTATGTTCCCATGGGTGATAGCCTATGTTCCCATGGGTGATAGCCAAGCAGTAATTTTTCAGCCAGTACAGTGTGACTTGCTCTCTTACTTTCTCCGATTCCTGCTAAAGTTCACCTACCTAATCAGAAACTTTTCTTACCAGTCTATATGAAACAGCACATCTTGATGCCTACTGTAGTCCCTATTTCCTGCTCTGTTTTTTCTTATTTAAAAATTTAACATTCCCTTTAAACATATCTTCCTCTCTCACACACACACAGATGTATAATTTCTTTTTAAAAAATCTTTCCTCACTAGAATTAAGTCACATAATTCAAACACTAGGAATTTTTTTCCTAGTAGACTGCAGTAAATTCAGGTGTCCAGAAAGTCTGTAATGTAGTTGTTTATTGATTTATAATTATTGAATTAATGTTGATAGGTTATATACAGTTGATAGACACTGTATATATGGTGGTTATCTCATCTTAAAAACTAAAGTAGTTCAAAGACAGGATGAGAACATTAGAGTTTGTCAAAATACATCTAACAATTAGAGTAATGAAATTAAATTAATAGGCTTAATAGCAGAATGAATGCAGTAGAAATGATGATCTAGAACAGCGGTCCCCAGCCCTGTTAGGAAACAGATCATACAGCAGGAGGTGAGCGGCAGGCCGGCAAGCAAGCAAAGCTTTGTCTGTATTTGCAGCCACTCCTCAGCACTATCATCACTGCCTCAGCTCCACCTCAGATCACTAGGCATTAGTTCCTTATAGGAGCACTGGTTTCTGGTGCCAAAAAGGCTGGGCACTGCTGATCTAGAAGACCAAATTTTTTTTAAATGGTATTAAAATGCAGGGCAAAGAAATGAAAAAGTTAAAATTAAAGATATAAAAATAAGCTATAACAATAAGAACAAAAATAGCAAGTTATCAAAGAAACAATAAAAAATCATTTTTCAGAGGTGATGAAAGATAAATTTCAAATAGAAAAGTAACATCTAAGTGCTGACTAGAAGGAAAATTAAGAACTAGGGATATAACACTAAATACATTTCTACAAAAACCAAAACAAACTATAATAAAAAATCAGCAAACACATACTTACCTGCATATATACATATGTACATACTAAATGAAAAACCTATAAAGCTATGAAAATAAAAATATCCACAGTCAACTCATGTACAATGCTTGCAGAAAGCAATGATCAAATAGTCGTTCATCAAAAAATTTAATGGAACGAAGACCATTTTTCAACCATAGTTTCACGTGCTTGAAATATATCCATGAAAAAATAAAAATGTTCCTACCTGCCCTATATCATGAATCATTTTGAATCTAAGTGCCAGTGGCTAAATAAGCATTCAAGTGGCAGGGTAAAATAAATATTTTTAACATTCAGAGGTTCAAGAGATTTATCAACTGTAGACTAAGATGAAAGAATTATCATAAAATATATTCAGACAAATACAAATGTAAGCACAAAAAAGGGTGAGAAACAGTAAAACGTTGACAGATATCTAGAATATCTTAAGTCAACATGTAATCTTACATTTTTCTTATGAATAAAAAGGAATTAGCTGTTACTGTTGGGCAAAGGAAATTCACTTACAAATATGTATGTAAAAGCTTTAAATATTATCAAACTAAAGCCAACAGCATCTTTAAAAATATTTTAAAACATCGTTATATATTAATACATCTAATGTGTTTATATTTCTGCGCATCAACTTATCAGAAGCTTAACATCTTAAAACAAAGTACATTTATTATCTCAGTTTTCATGGCTCAGAAGTTTATGCATAATTTAAATGGTTCCTATGTTCAAGGCCTTTCTAGGCTACAGTCAAAATGTCTCACTTGAGGTCTGGAGTTCTCTCCCAAGATCACATTGTTTGCATTTTTCACTTCTTTGCAGTGGTTGAACTGAGGCTCTCAGTTACAAGATGCCACCTCTCTCAGTTGGCAGTTCACAACAAGGCTGTTAGCTTCTTCTCTGCTGCTTCTAGTCTGTGACTACTTTCTCCAGCCTCTAGACCTTCTTTTAAATGGCTGATCTGATTACATCAGGACCACCCGGAATAATCTCTCTCTATATTAAACTGATTAGTGGGTTTTATTTTTTTTGTTTTTTAAAAATCTTAATCTGGCTTTTTTTTTTTTTTTTTTACTTTTAAAAAATTAATGTATTGGGGTAACATTGGTTAATACAATTATATAATTTTCTGGTTAGTGGCCTTTATTATATCTGCAAAACCCCTTTTTAAAATTTCATGTAATGTAATTCAATCAATACAGTAATAATCCATCACCTTTGCCATATTCTATTGGTTAGAATGAAGTTACAGATCCTGCATACACTCAGATGGAGGGTATTGAAAAAGGGCATGGGCCATTGTATATTATCTTTATATTCTTCCTACAATATATAATAGTGGAAATATATTTTAACAATCTGTTAACATCTCCATTGAACTTTTATCCATTATTACATATTAATAGGAATAAAGAAAAATAGCATATGATTTTCTCTATAGATTCTTAAAAGTCACTTGGTAAAATATTACTGCCATTCTTGTTTAAAAGACAGTCAGGTGATACTTCTGGTTTTGATTTGCATTTCCCTAATAGCTAGTGAAGTTGAACATCTTTTCATATGTTGTCCGTTTTACGTCTTCTTGGATTGCTTGTTTTTTTGTTATTGAGTTGTATGAGTTCTTTGTACATTTTGGATATTAGGCCCTTATCAAAAGCGTTGTTTGCAAATATATTCTCCCATTTGGATGGTTGCCTCTTTTCCTTGTTGATGGTTTCTTTTGCTGTGCAGAAACTTTTTAGTTTGATATAGTCCCATTCATTTAGTTTTGTTCTTACTTCCCTAGGCTTTGAGGTCAAATTCATAATATTCTCTCTAAAATCAAGGTCCATGAATTTAGTACCTATGTTTTCTTCTGTGCAGTTTATTGTTCAGGTCTTATATTTAGGTCTTTGATCTATTTTGTGTTAATTTTGGTCTATGGTGACTTTTATGGGTGGCTTTCCAATTTTCCCAGCACCATTTATTGAAGAGGCTTTCTTTTTCTCAGTTATGTGTTTCTGGCTCCTTTGTCAAAAACTATCTATCTATCTATCTATCTATCTATCTATCTATCTATCTATCTTACTCTCAAGTCTGTTCCATTAGTCTGTGTGTCTTTTTTTTTTTTTTTTTTTTTTTTTTTTTGCCAATACTATGATGTTTTGATTATCATTACTTTATAGCATGATTTGAAGTCAGGCAGAGTGAGACCTCTAGCCTTGTTCTTTTTTTCTCAGGATTGCTTTTGCTATTTAGTGTCTTTTGTGATCACATTCAAATCTGATGTTTTTTGGTTCTATTTCTTTAAAAAGGTACCAATGGGATTTTGATGGGGTTGCATTAAATCTATGCTTTGCTTTGGATAATATGGCCATATTAACTATGTTGATTCTTCCAATCTATGAACGCAGAATATCTTTCCATTTCTTTGTGTCTTCTTCAATTTCCTTTAACAATTTCTTTTTGTTTTCAGTGTTTAGGTCCTTCACATGCTTTGTTAGGTTTATTTCTAGATATTTTATTCTTTTTTTTTTTTTTTGCAATTGCAAAAGGAATTGTATTTTTTCATTTCTCTTTCTGAAACTTTGTTAGTAAACAGGAATGCAATGGATTTTTGTACATTGATATTGTATTCTGCAACTTTACTATATTTGTTATTTTTAATAGATTTGTTTTTGTGTGTGGAATCTTTAGGGTTTTCCATATAAAGAATCATGCTACCTGCAAAAAGTGACAATTTAACTTCATTTCCAGTTTGGATGACTTTACTTTCTTTCTCTTGCCTAATTGCTCTAGCTAGGACTTTCAATACTATATTAAATAAGAGTGGTGAGAGTGGGCCAAAACATGGAGATAACTGAAGTGTCCTTCAGTAGATGATTGGATAAAGAAGCTGTGGTACATATATACCATGAAATGTTACTCAGCCATAAGAAAAGATGAAATACTGCCATTTGCTACAACATGGGTGGATATTGAGATAATCATATTAAGTGAAATAAGTCAGACAGAAAAAGTCAAATACTGTATGATTTCACTCATACAGAATATAAAACTGAAAGCAACAAATAAACAAGACAAACAAACTCAGACACATAATTGGTTAGTGGTTAACAGGAAAGAGGGGATGGAAATAGACAAGGGCAAATGTGTCAAATATGTGATGGAAGGAGATTTGGCTTTGAGTGGGGAATACACAATATAATATGCAAATGATGTATTATGTAATTGTACACTTGAAGCCTATATAATTCTCACCCTACTAAATTAAAAAATAAAAGACAGTAATTTGGATCAATTGATATGCATTTAACATGTTAAAATTAATATATGTCAGACTGAAGTCAGTCACTTACTGGAGAAATGCTAAAAGCTTTTCTATTTAGTCAGAAATACAAAAAGATACCACTTATCTTTACTACTACTAAACATTTTCTGGGAGAAAATTCTCCATGGTCTTTCTGCAATTCTTGTATCAACTTTTGTTTCAGAATATACTGTCAATTGTGTTTGTATAATAAACAGCCATTGGAATGTAAAGAGAATGTCTCCCTGTAGAGCAGAGGGCAACTTTGTTTACCAACCAAGAATAGTTAAGATAATATATCTTCCTATGGGACAAAAGTTTAACAGATTTGCTTACTTGCTCCTTATGTGGTCAAGGTGGAGGGTGTTCTAAATTGGGAGTTAGTGAGTTGTGAAACAAACCCACTCTATGCCATCTACATAGGCTGCTGCACATTATCCCTTTAGAACTTGTTGAACAAGGAGAACCAATAGAAATATGAAATTTATGCTGCCTGTTTTTCTGTGAGTAGTAAAATTCTGTGTCTGATATAGGAGTATCATGTTTTCTGCTGCATCCCTGGAACTATGGCAGTCTAGTCTAATTTGTTAGCTTTCAAGTAGGGTATAGGGTAAAATATCAGACCCTTAACAGTTTTTGATATATGGTTTTGGAGATATTAGCTATTGCAATAAGGTGAGACAAAACAATGAGCATGGTTGAATTGGAAAATAAAATATAACATTATCTCTATTTGCATATAATCTGAATATACACTTGGGAATCTCATGGGAAATTAATCAATTACAAAATAAAAAATATTAAAATAATATAGTGAAATGTCTACTTTTATAATCAACATACTAAAAACAAATAACCTTCATTGATATAAACGAAATGTCAATTAGTAAAAGAATATAATGAAAGAGATGTTTTGATATTTATTATGCATAAACTTAAGTAATATTGAAGAATTTATACAAATAACTGGAAACCCCATTTTTAAAGACACAAGAGTGACTTAAAAATGAAAAAACATTACTTACTTGAATAGAAAGATTCAAAACCAAAAGCCAAAAATTCAAATATCTCTCAATTAATGAATGTTTAAAAATTGCAGTTAAAATGGTGTCATCTCTGCCTCCAACTCAGAGCTACACAAGTAGTTTAGAAAATTTACTTGAAAGAACAAATAAGTGAGATTAGCAAGTAAACCCCAGGATAAAACAAGGAGAATGGCACATAAACAGGGAAACTAATGGGAATAGCCTACCATAAATACAGTATCTTAAATTAGAAGAACGAGATTTTAATAAGCAACGATGGAAAAAAATAACATCAGATTTATTCCCCCATTATATATCAAGTTTACTTCCAAATCTTTCCTCTTTGGACAAAATGTGTAAATGTAACAAATGCAGCATAGAACTATGAGGAAAAGAATATGGGTGAATTTTTCTCTAACCAAGTACAACTTGAAACCCAGCATGAATGAGAAAAACAGAAATTCAATTTCATTTAAAAAGTACTTGGCAAAACAACCATAAGAGAAAAAATAACATCAAATCTTTAGTTTCCAGAATCCTAAGTAAAATGGAAAGATTATTCCAAGTTTTTCATAAAATGATAACACTTGAACAAACTTAAGCTGTTAAGGGAATGTTTGTGTAAAGTCAATGCTTAGTAATCTCCAAATTTCTTTTCTCAATATTTAACAGTAATCTTTGCTTTTCACAGCTAGCTATTGATTTTATCGCACATTTAATTGTACTTAACTGTACTATATTTACTTAATTAATAATCTATATGGCCTGCATTCACACAATTTACATCTATTTATCTTTTATTTTGATATTTTAAAAATATTAATCTGTCCCTTCTATTTCAAGGAAAAAAAATATATTTTATACAGAACATTCCACTTTTTTTCTTTCTTTTGACCTGACTTTGAAATTTATTGGATAACCTCAGTTTTTAAATAAATAATAATCAAGTAGCATGTGTTGAGTAACCACTGGCAAGATGGTCAAGATCACAGCTCTTTAGAGCCAAGCCCTGTGCCTTAAGCTACACATCAGTAAAACTGCTGTTGGTAAAATAACTTATTTTTTCTTCCATTAAACTAACATTGTATACTTAACTGTGTTCCAAATACTAAACTAGACACTTAGTATACAAAGAATGACACCTTGGCCTTAATGTACATACTCTGCATCAGGAAGCAGATGCATACTTTTATTAATTAAATGGTATATTGAGCTGCATGCTTTACATCAACCTTTCATTTTTATAATTATGAAACTTTTAATCATAGAAGTGCCATGCCCGACTCCTGCTACAATGATCTGTTACACCATACAGTGCACTATATTGCATCATACACTGGCAACTGGGAAGCTATTTTCTGGTGTACTTGCATTTGTATGTACACACACACACACACACACACACACACACACACACACACACACACTTTTTGGAGGAAAATCAAATACTTAATAGCATATATACTTATTTTTATTGTATTCCTTTTATAGCTACTTTTAAAGGTCATGGCCATACCTCAGAGATTTTTCTTGAATTCCATTTTTCTTTGACTTTAGTGAAACATATCTTATGCGTTTGTCTTCCTGAGATTTTTATTGTTGCTTTTTCTATTTTTATGGTACCCATGTTGTTCTGTGGGATTCTTTCATTATTTTTTACTAGTTTATTTATTTTAAAATGGCAGTACCATAGACCCGTGCTATTATTTTCAGCTAGAATGTGGCAAAAGCATTGTCAGAATAATCATTTTTACAGTAAGTAAGGTAGCATTTCAGTCTTTTTTATTTTCAAGTTGAACATATATTGATGTTCTGAAGTTTGTGGATTATAGTAGGAGATTAAAGTACATAAAATGTGTTATTTAATAAAACACTATTAAACTTTCCTGACAGTTCATTTGAAAAGTCATGATCTGTCATAGTTTGTTTTCTAAAAAACATTTAATCTTTAAGGTATTTTCATTGTGTTAATTTCTCTAGTCTATGTCTTTTAAATAATACTTAAATATGTTCTCAGAAAAAAAAATGAAATTTCTTTAGCATTAGAAGTGAAAATAAGTTGGGCTTATGAATCAAGTCAACATTTTTTGAGTGTGTTTGATATGCCAGAGACTGGGAATAAAAAGATTATAAAAGTGCCTTTGATCAGTTTGAGTTCAGGTGTAAAAATGTTGCTTGATTTGAAATACAATAGTATCAGAAACAATGTATATGGTATTCTGGATGTCAAAATATACCAATTGTATTGAGTTACTAAGAAATAGGGACTTTTTTTTTTTTTTTTTTTGGAAGGAGTTAACAAGAGTAAAGGGATTTTATCTGGTATCAATTGCTTTTCCCTTGTCTTCTCCCCTCCACTTTTGCTTTCCCTACCTTTTCCTTTGACAGTTGTTTCAGTCTCTCTTGTTTCTGCAGAGGAACTTTGGATCCCCTTTCCTTCTGTAACCTCTTGCTCATCCATGTATTAATGCTGTTTTAAATTCTGTCTTATGTTATTCTACAAGGTCATTATATTCTTCCATATAGTTTGTGTGTTGATTAATAATACTATCTTAACCTCTGATCTCTTTGATTTAAAACTTATCAGTTACATCTATGGCCATGCTACAAGCTCAATCCTGTCTGATCTCAAAAGCTAAGCAGGGTCGGGCCTGGTTAGTACTTGGATGGGAGACTATCTAGGAAGACCAGGTGCTGTAGGTGTAGAAAATAAAAAAAAAATAAGGGATTGTAAACTGACAAGGTCCTTGCAATCTGTGAGGTCAACCAAGGGTTGCCTTGCCTAAAAAAGAAAAATAACAAAATAATAATAAAGCATCAGTTTATTTGGACATAGAATTGCAATGCTTGGTTTGACTTTTCTGGTGCCAGTTTATAACTATGTGTCCACTACTAATTGCTATAGCAAATCTCTCCTCCTGGTTTAACCTTTAAGTTTAGAGTAACTTGAAAGTTGGAGATAAGATATAATTTAGTGACTCCTTATCTACTAATAAATGTAGTTTGTTCATTTGTTCACTATGTATATTTTCAGTACTTTGTGCAGGTTATAGCCTCTGGTTATTTTGGTAGAAATACCCATTGAATTAGATTAACTTATTACCCTTACAAAGTTAAACAGTTCTTTGTGAAGGAGAACAAAGACAATGAACTAAAGCACAACTAGTGTAGTATACAATAGTGATAAGTACAATAATATAGTAAGTCAGGATAAAGGGGCAGAGAGTGGTGAAAATGAGGACAAGCTAATTCTAAGAGGAGCTTACCCCAAATGGACAAAAGGTAAATGTTTTGCAAAGAATTGTATCCAATGAGATTGAAGAGCATTTCATCAGAAGAACAAGAACAAAAGCCCTGAAGAAGGCATGAGGGCAGGTGTTTGTCATATAGAAAAGAAACCTGTGGGATTGAGTATAGAGTGGTAAGAGCAAGCAGAAAGGGACTTGAAATGAGACATATAACTATCATATTTTATTCCCATTTTAGAGATGTGAAGTTGATATCTTTCACAGCACTGGACAAATGTTGTATATTAATTCATATTTATCACTGATTTTCTTTGGAGCAGCATGTAATGATTTCAACATAACAATTAACACATATTATTCTCTTATTTGGTCATATCTATATCTCTGTGAGATTATAAGAGCAAGTGTGTCAGTGAATTTTACAGTTGAGAAACCAAAAGAATAATGGCTTGTCTTATATAAAGAGATAAGTGATACCTTCGGAATTTGTTGGGGAATTTTTATACAGTCACTTAACTCTCTTTATCACTGGTTTCTACTATTTAGAAAATGTTCAATGAACCAAGTTGGTCATCTTTTAGCTTTATTTACGTTGACCTAATAATTGAAAAACACTACTCATTAAATGTAAGATGCAGAACACAAATTCAAGTGGAGATCAAATGAGGTTTTCCTAAGACAGGCCCCAAATCAATGATTGAAGTCTGTGTGCTGAGGGATTCGCTTCCATAGGCAGTCTCAGAATTCATTTAACAAGCCATCTTCATGTAGTATCTCAATTTTGTTTTGCCAATACAGTTAACTTCCAAAAAGAGTATGTGAGAAAAAATGGCATGTGTACCCCAAGAAGATAGGTTTTGAGGCCTAAGACTATCCCAAAAGTTCAGACCACCTGGTAGCAGGGAGCAGAAAAAGACTTTATCCATCTAATTTATCCATCCATCCATCCATCCATCTATCACATAGCATAATCCAGAGAGTCATTGTCAGAACTAGGTTCCTATTGCTGTAGCACTTCAGTGACTCTGGTGATAATATAATCCAATGATATTAGGCCTTTGCCAATTAAATTGACCACCCTTCCCCCTTATAGGACATAGAGGTAAAGAGAAAGTTACAAAAAGAGACTCAGGTATCCTTTTGATAATTCTTCTGTTCAAGGGTAAAGGGGCATGAGGTTGTGGGGAATGATAATTCCCTTAACATTACAAAAAACGTAATTTTTAATATACTCTTATTTATGTCCATTATAGCGACTCTTTGACATTGTGTGCCATGCATATGTAATAAAAAATGAACATTCAAAGAAAATAATAGTTGAGGAGAGTCATGTGAGCAGCTGAATGACAGAAGTTAGAGCCACAGTGTAAAAATAATTTAAACTCAGATTCAGAAGATCATTTGTATTAGTTACCTATTTCTGCATATTGAATTAATCCAAAGCTTGGTGTCATAAAACAAACAATCTGTATTGCCTGAGTTTCTGTTTTCTAGGAACGCAGGCTAGCTAGGTCTTATAGTTCAGGATCTCTCACAGGGCTTCAATCAAAGTGTCAGCTGAAGCTACAGTCATCTTCAGTCTTGGCTGGGGAAGGATCTGCTTCTAAGCTTACTCACCTGGCTGTTGGCAGGATTCATTTCACATGCTATCACAATAAAGGACTTCAATTATTTGCTTCTTATTGGCCAAAGATTACTTTCATTCTGTGCCAAGTGGGTCTCTTCATAATGTACCTCACACTATGGTGGCTTGCAAGCAAGTGATGAGAAGGAGAAAGAGGGAAAGATATTTATCTACTTTTCAACTTCCCAAAAGCAAATCTCTTTTACTTTTTTGTGTTTTTATTTAATTCATTTATTTTTATAATGTTATATATTTATAACTCTTTAAAATGTTTATTTATTTTAATTAGTTTTGAGTATACAGTGCATTGATTAGACATTTACATAGTTTATAAAATGATCCCCCTAATTGCTCCTTCTCTTTTCTGGTTTTCCATCTAGTCAATATATTAATGCTAACTGTATTCCCTACGCCATGCTCCCCATCACCTTGACCATCTATCAACTACTAATATGTACTTCTTTAACCATTCACCCCATTCTCCCAACCCCCCCTCTCTCCACCACTGAACTGTCCATTATATTTGTGAGTCTGTTTTTGATTAGTTTCTTCTTTTTGTTCCTTAGATTCTGCATATAAGTGAAATCATATGATATTTATCTTTCTCCATCTGACTTATTTCACTGAGCATAAGAACCTTTAGGCCCATTTATGTCATTGCAAATGGTAGGATTTTATTTTTTTAATGGCTGAGTAATATTCCATTGTATATATGAATCATAACTTCTTTATCCATTCATCTTTTGATGGGCATTTAGGTTGCTTCCATATCTTGGCTATTGTAAATTGTGCTGCTAAGAACATAGAGATGCATAGATATTTACAAATTATTGTTTTGGTTTTATTTGGATAAATACTAAGAAGTGCAATTACGAGTCAAAAGGTATATTCATTTTTAAGTTTTTGAGAAACCTTCATATGGTTTTTCATAGTGGCTGTACCAATTTGCATCCCACCAACAATGTATAAGGGCTCCCTTTTCTCTGCATCCTCACCAAAATTTGTTCTTTGTTTTTATTGATGATAGCCATTCTTATTTATTTTTTACTAAATTTATTGGAGTGACTTTGGATAATAAAATTGTAAACTTGTTTCAAGTGTACAATTCTATACCATGTCATCTGTATGTTGAATTGTGTGTTCACCACCCAAAGTCAAATCTGCTGTCACCATATATTTGACCCCCTTTACCTTTTTCTATTTCCTTCTTTTCCCATTTCCCTTAGGTAACCAACACTCTATTATCTGTGTCTATGAGTTTTTTGTTTGTTTGTCTTATTCATTTGTTGCTTTCAGTTTTCTATTCCTCATATGAGTGAAATCTTATAGTTCTTGACTTTTTCTGTCAGACTTATTTCATTTTGCATGATATTCTCACCCACCCATGTTGTTGCAAATGGCATTATTTTATCTTATGGCTGAGTAATATGCCATTGCATACATGTACCTCATCTTCTTTATCCAATCTCCTATTGAAGGACATTTATTTCCATGTCTTGGCCACCATGAATAATGCTTCAATGAACATAAGACTGTTTTACCATGGTGTAAGCATCACAGCAGGGTGTGTATGTGCAAGAATGTTAAAAACACCAGGTGTTATGTAAATAAACCAGCATTGCTATTATTGCTGTTGTAGTATAGTAGTTTAATCAAAAACAATACTCTAATAGTTGTATTATTAAGGTAACACGTGGGATGAGGTTTGAATAAGGAATCTGCAATGCGATATTTTTATTAGTAACAAAAACTAAAGATAAAACCATAATTTTTGGAAAATATGTAGGTTTTAAAGTAAAATGTTCAATAGAGTGAGGAAAATATTCATTTCATAAATATTTTTAATTACCCTTACAGTGCTATTCAAATTAAAAGTGGCTCAATTATAGATCTAAAGAGAGTTTAATTGTCCTTATGTGTTAGAAATGGATTTTGGGAAAATAAATATCTCAAAGGAATATTCAATTTAACCTAATGCAAACATCATGTTTTATAAAAGTGGAGAGAAGCAGAGTTAAAAGTTTATCTAGATCAAACAGCAAAAGTGTACCAGAGTCTCTCCTGAAGTACTGGCCTCTGTTATCTAGGCCATTAAAAAAAAAAAAAGTTTCTTTTATTCCTAGATTTTTTCTCTGTTGAATAGTTATTTCTAATAGAAGAAAATGAATTGTTATATTAAAAAAAAACCCCAATAGATTAAATAGTGTAAATGAATATTCTAACTATAGACTCAGAGGTTTATTATTTTTTGGTTGTGTGTGTGTGTGTGAGTGCGCACGCATTTCTACCTTCTAAAAACTATTTTTCTCTATTTGAGTACAAATGTTGTACTGAAAAGTGTTGAAAATCTTTGGCATAAAATGAAACACTATTTATTATAGATATTACAAGGGGAATATTGGTATTACATACTTGCCACTTGTACAAAATTGCTTCATTAAAGCCAAGAACAAAAATATTTATTATTTGTACTTACTATTTGTAGAAGTCTTTGGAGCATGCAAGAATAATTCCAGAATAATTAACATACATCAGTGTGGCTATTTGATTGCTCAAAATGTGTTCTTATTACTGGCTTCTAGGTAGAATTAACCTAGGTTTTAAATGCTACTGATGACTTGGCACCATACTTTACCAAGTAAATCAGAACCTCTGTGGTTGCAGTCAAGGTATTCATATTTTAAAAGTTGTATAGGTGACTCTAACATACAGTTAGAGTTGATAACCCTTGAGTTATGTTAAAGAAAAAATATATGAATGTTAATTCTAGATTTGGATACATACACTAAAACTGTCTAATCCAAATACTTTCAAAAAATGATGTGTCTTCATTTATAAGTATTTAAAGATATTTATAATTATTTTCTCTCAGAGTTCTTTTAGACTAATATTCTTGATGACTTGTAAAGAACTGTAACATCCAGTTATCAAATTAATGATGTGTCATCACCTGCTAACATGAAATAGGTGTTATGTTTCTAACAGCAAATGCTAGATTAATGTCATTTTAGTCACAAGAAGTTCAAAATCAATTTCAATGCTAATCAGTATTTGAAAGAATAGATTGGTAATGCAGTGAATGCCATTACCTTTTCAAGCATTTCTTTTATGTGATGCTCTCCGCTTAAGTGAATAAAGTTGTGAGGCTATGATACCATAAAGCTGGGGTATCAGATTAAAAGAAAGAAAAAAAGACCCTGAAGAAGTTAAAACATCCTTAATGAATTTATTTTTGCTTATAATAAACTAGCATTTCAACAAGAGAGTGAATATATTACTACTGAAAAAATTCTTTTCAAATTAAAAAATAGAAGTTGACATAATTTTGTGTTCAATCATTTTAATTTTAATATAAAATTTTTAAACCTTAAATTATTCTTTTTATCTCTAGTGCTTGATGTAATTTTAGACTATTACTATATTTGCTCCATTAAAGTGACCTAATCAATAGAAGGAAGGCAGCATCATGATAATATTCCTAAGAGAAAATATAATCTTGCTACACTGAATCTAAAGTAACATGTAAAGGACCCAAAGCATGTTTTGTTTAAGTATAGATCTCTTATTCATTCCCTGTGTAAGTTTGAATGATATTCTGTAATTACTGTAATTTTGTTCATCCACAAACACTACTTTTGGAGAGAAATTCAGATCAATATGAGTTTCAGTTGAAAAAAATATTTAAAGTCTTGATTGAGAGTGGAATCTTTGCATATTTCTCTAGGAAGGTTTAGCAACATCAAAAAAAAGGTAAAAATATTTTAAAACTTTCTCATTTTGCTTAGAATCCTAGTATAAAGCCATAAATTTTACATAACACAACTATAGAATAGAAATGGAATTGTAATGATAAGTGATTTACATGTCTCAAAGTGAACAAAATATATTGAGGATATTAGATGTGCACAACAGAAGAAATGCAGCCTATTCCTCCATATCGGCAATACATATTTATTTTAAACCAGAGTTTATGTATTGCTAGTGTTGGGTTCTTGAGTCATTTTCTATAATGTGTACTCACTTTTGAGCAATTTCTTCTTCATATGATCATTTTGACTGGGAGGCAATTAGAGTATTATTGAAAAGAATTATCAGGCATACTTAACCCACTCACAGTTTTAAATGTTGGATCACATGATGGCTATGACCTTGTTTTAGTCCTTGTAGGAAAGCTGGATTTCATTTCATGACTTTACTAAAAAGAAGCTCTCATTTTTTATAATTTAATTTTTGACTATCAGTTTTCTTTTCCATCCTAATGCTTCAATTTACTGACTTTCTCTATTCCCTTTCATTATTGATTGCAAAATAGAAATTCTTTGCTTAGTTTTAAGGTTTTTTTTGTTTTTGTTTTTGTTTTTTTATAGCATTTTGTCAAATACAACTAACAGCAAAAAGCACATGCAACTGATAAGCTATTTTAACCTTCCATCAACCACCACCCTAGGGTAAATTAGCTGTGTTATGTCTTCCAGTTTATTGCCTGTGTATTTTGTACCAAATATTTTCCACTACTAATATGAATACTGTCCTAACCTGATAACATTTTTGTTCTCCACTGCCTGCTGCCTGACCCCCCAAAACAATGCCACCAATATCAGATTTCAGTTTTTGAGGCAGCACTTCACACATAGGTAATTCTCTTTCAGATGGGATGGCCTAAATAAATTATGCTGTTTTAAAAATACCACAAAAATCTCCATTTCTTTAAAGCAAAAATACTTTTTAGAGAAGTTTTAGATATGTAGAAAAGTAAAACAGAAAATACAGAAAGTCCTCATATGTCCCTCTCTAGCTCCCAAAATTTCTCTTATTATTAACATCTATTAGTGTTGTACATTCCTTACAATAGATGTTGTTATTAACTAAAATCTATGGTTTACATTAGGATTTGGATTTTGTTTTGTACAGTTCCGTAGATTTTGACAAATATATAATGTCATGTATCCACCATTATAGTATCATACATAATAGTTTGATGTCCTAAAAACACTCTATGCTCATGCTCTACCTATTCATCTCCCCGCCATTTGTTCATACCTCTGGCAACCACTGATCTTTTTACTGTCTCTAAAACTTTGCCTTTTCCAGAAGGTTATATAGTTGGAATCATACAGTATGTAGTTTGGTTTCATTAGCAACATGCTAATGATTGGTTTCTTTCATTAGTAATATGCACTTAAAGTTTATCCATGACTTTTCATGACTTGATAGTTTATTTTATTATTGAATAAAGTCCCATTGTATTGATGTACAATAGTTTGTCCATTAATCTTTTGAAGGACATTTTGATGGTTTCCAAGTTTTGACAATTATGAATAAAGATGCTTTAAACACTCTGTTGCACGTTTTTGTGTGAACACAAATTTTTACCTTGTTTGGATACGTAACTAGTTGTGTGATTGCTAGATATGTGATAACATTGTTAAGCTTTGTAAGAAACTGCCAAATTGTCTTCCAAAGTGTCTGTACCTTTTTGCTTTCTCACCAGCAGTGCATGAGATTTCCTGTTGTTCCACATCCTGCCAGAAACTGATCTTGTCAGTGTTTTGGATTTTAGCGATTCTAACAAGTATGTGGTTGTATCTCATTACTGTTTTAATTAGAAATTTCTTAATGACACATGATGTTAAACATCATTTAATATGCTTATTTGATACCTGTGTATCTTCTTTGGTGAGGTGTATCTTTAGTCCATTATGTCATTATGTGGTTGATTACTTTTTCATGATTGAGTTTTTAGTGTTCTTTGCGTATTTGGATACCAATTCTTTTTTAAATTTCTTTTAAAATTTTTTTTTTGTGATATTGGTTAATGAAATGCAGTAAGTTTCAGGTGTACAATTTAACAGTAAGGTATATATATATTGCATTGTGTTCTCCCCTCCCATATTTAGACTTTTTTTTTCTCTCACCACATATTTGACCCCTTTTACCCCATCTACTTCCCTCCTCCTCTTTTTCTGACCCCCACCCTCTGGTAACCACTAGTCTATTGTCTATATCCATGAGTCTCTGTTTGTCCTTTTCATTTGTTGCTTTTAGATTTATATCCCACATATAAGTGATTCATATGGTTTCCAACTTTTTCTGTCTGGCCTATTTCACTTAGCATGATTATCAGATATGTTTTGCAAATATTTTCTCCCAGTTTGTGGCTTATCTATGAAATCTCTTAACTGTCTTTGTGGAGAAGTGTTTACTTTTAATAAAGTTGAATTTATCGATTTTTTATTCCATATATAATCCTTTTGGTGTTGTACATAAAAAGTAATCTCCAAATTCAAGATAACTTAGATTTTCTTTTGTGTTATCTTCTTGGAGTTTAATAGTTTGCATTTTAAATTTAAATCTGTGAACCTGACTTAATTTTTAAGAAATGTGTAGGTTCTTTGTCTAGATTTTTTTTCAGCATGTGTATATCCAGTTCTTTCTTATAAGTTTTCCCTTTTAAGACCTCTTTATTCATTGAATTGCCTTTCCTTTTTCATCAAATATCATTTGACTATATTTGTATGGATACATTCTTGGACTCTCTATTCTGTTCCATTGATCCCTTTGTCTATTATTTCACCAGTAATACAGTGTTATGTTATTATAATCTTACAGAAATTCTCAAAGTTGAGTAGTTTCAGATTAGGTTCTTCTTCTTCTTCAATATCATGTTGGTTATTCTGGTTCTTTTGCTTCTCTCTATAAACTTTAGAATCAGTTCATAGATAGCCACAAAATAATTTGTTAGGATCTTGATTGGGATTGCTTTGGGAATCTTTAGACTATGTTGAGAAGAAATGACATTTTAATAATATTGAATCTTCATATTTATAAATATATAATATCTCTATTTATATAGACCTTATTTCCATTATCAGAATTTTGTAGTTGCTGTGATCTGAATGTTTGGATCATCTCAAAACTCATATATTGAAATCCTCCTCTTCAAAGGTGATGGTGTTAGTTGGTGAGGACTTTGGGAGGTGATTTGGACATGAAGGATTAGTGCTCTTATAAATGAGATCTATGAGATCCCAGAGAGGGTCCTTACTCTTCTACCGTGTGAGTGAGTACACGGTGAGAAGTCCACATCCTATAAGAGAGCCTTCACCTGACCATATGGGTACCTTATCTCAGACTTCCAGCCTCCAGAACTGTAAGAAATAAAATCTTGTTCTTCACAAGCTACCTAGTCTGTAGTATTTTGTTATAGCAGCCCCATACTAAAATGGTAGTTTTCTTCATATAGGGCTGATACATATTTTGTGAGATTTGTGCCTAACCATTTAAATTTTTTTTTCTGGTATGAATATAAATGATATGCTTTTAGTTTTAAGCTGGCATATAGGAAGGCAATTAAATTTATATTGACCTGGTATCCTGCAAACTTGCTATAATTTTTACTAAATCCAGGGTGTGTGTGTGTGTGTGTGTGTGTGTGTGTGTGGTTTTTTATTCTTTGGGATTTTCTACATAACAATCATATCTTCTGATAATTTGCGAACAAAGGTAGTTTTATCTCTTCTCAAGCTGTAAACTTTTATTTCCTTTTTTGACTTTTAAGTAGGATTTCTATTTATTTCAATGTTGACTAGGAGCCTTGAGAGAGGACATTCATGCCTTCTTCCAATCTTAGTGTAAAAACATCTAGTTTCTTACCATTAAGTTTCATGTTAGCTGTAAGTTTTCAAAAGATGTTTATTATATTAAGTTGAAGTTCTCTTGTGTTCTTTATTTGCTAAGAGTTTGTATCACAAATCATGTTGTATTTTATCAAATGTTTTTTCTGCATCTATTACTATGATAATGTGATTTTTCTTTTTGAGTCTGTCTTTGAACAGAAGAAAATTATATAAAATTCATTAAAATTTTACAGTGTGCATGTACATTCTCTTCACAAGACAATAAAGACCTAGAGAAATGATTGGAGCAGAAAGATTTTATACCTTTTGGACAAAGAAAAAATGATAAAGAAATGATGAGACATAAAGATGTGGGCTAATGGCAGTAAATAGTGAAGTTATTAGGAAAATAGTTTAACAAGATTTGTACAGATTTATCTTCTTGAGCCTGTTGATGTGATAGATACATTAATGAATTTTTTAATGTTGAACCAGTCTTGCGTACCTGAGATAAATCTTACTTGCTCATGGAGTATTATACTTCTTATACATTGTTGGTTTTAATTTGCTAATGTTTTGTTGAAAATTTTTGCATCTATATTTATGAAAAATATTGGTCTATAATATTTTTTCCTTGTAATGTCTGTCTGGTTTTGGTATTAGGGTAACACTGGCTCCATGATATGAATTAGAGAATATTCCCTTTGCTTCTATTTTCTATGAGATTATAGAGAATCAGCAACATTGCCTCCTTAGAATATATGAGTAAAGTCATCATGGCCTTGTGCTTTCTGTTTGGGTTATTAATTATTAAAGAAATTTCTTTAAGAGATATAGGCCTATTAAAATGATCTGTTTCTCTTTCTATGAGTTTTTGTTGACTACATATTTCAAAGAATTGTCCATTTCACTGAAATTATCAATATTATGAGCATTGAGTGGTTCATCATATTTCTTTATTCTTTAAATATCCACAGATCTAGTAGTGATAGTCCCTCTTTTATTTCTGATAATTTGTGTCTTCTTTTTGTTTCCCCCAACCCCCATGGTTAGGCTGGTTAGAGGATATCACTTTTATTATATTTTTAAATAACCAACTTTAAATTTTATTAATTCTCTTTTTTGATTACTTGTTTTAATTTCATAGATTTCTGTTCTATATTATTTCTTTACAGCTGACTTATTTTGAATATATTACATTTTTAAAAATTTTTAAGGTGGAAGCTTACATTTTTGATATTAGATCTTTATTTTCTAATATATACATTCAATGCTATAAATTTTCATCTAAGAAATTTACTTTTCATCCCCTAAATTTTGATTTGTTTTTCTTTTCAATTAGTTCCAACTACTTTTAAATTTCTTTAATCCAAATGTTATTCAGAAGTGTATTGTAATTTACAAATATTTTGATGTTTTTTAGTTATATTTCTCTTACCGATTTCTAACTTAATTCCATTACAGTCTGAGAGCAAATTTTGCATGCTTTCTATTCCTTTCAATTTATAAGGAGTGTTTTATGGCCCCAAATTTGGTTTATCTTGCTGCACGGTCCGTGTGATCTTGAGAAGAATGTGTATTATGCTATTTTTGGATGAAGTAGTCTTTAAATGTCGATTAGATTTAGTTGATGATGGTGCTGTCCAGTTCATCTATGTCTTTACTGATTTACGGCTTGCTGAATCTGTAAATTACTGATTGATATTGAAGTCACCAACTGTAATAGTGGATTCACCGATTTCTTTATGTACTTTTAGGACTTTTGGCCTCATGTATTTTGATATCCTGTTTTTAGGCACATACACTTTATAGGTCATTGTGTCTCTTGGAGATTTGACTCCTTTATCAATATGTAGTGCCCCTGTTCATCTCTGATAATTTTCTTTTCTGTGAAATTGGATTTATCAATATAATTTTTCTCCAAGTTTTTTTTGATTAGTCTTAACATGGTATATATTTCTCTCTTCCTTTACTTTTTATCTATCTTTGTCCTTATATTTATGGTAGATTTCTTACAAATAACATATAGTTGAGTATGAGTTTTTTGTTTGTTTTTTCAATCCACTGATAATCTCTTTTAACTGGCGAACTTATAGCATTCACATTTAAAATGACTATTAATATAATTGACTTCTGCCATGTTTTTACACTATTATCTAATCCTTGCCCTTTTTTTTCTTCCACTATTTTTCTGCCTTATCTGGTTTTAATTTAGTATTTTATATGACTCTATTTTTTCCTTTCTTAGCATATTAATGATATATGTTTAAAAAATGTTTATTGGTTGTTTTAGAGTGTATAATATACATTTATAACTAATAATTTTACTTTTGAAAAACACTGCACTGTTTCATTGGTAGTGAAGTTATAACAGTATTCCTAAGTCTTCCTTTAGCTCCTTTAAAATTGCTATCATTCATGTAACTTATCTATAAGCTATGCTTATATATTACTATTATTATTTTGAGAAGTCATGGTTATGAAGATGTGAGAAGAGTATTCGGTATATAAAGTCCATTGAAATCTCAAGGAAATTGAGTAGTTTATCATCTGGCCTGAGCAAGTAAATTGATGATTACAGAGTAACCTGATACACTTTTAAATTATCTTAGTCACCTAACCACTCTACCCAGCAATATCACACATTTAAAAGCCACTTTTATATTCAATGATATAGGTGACATATAAATATGACTTAAATAAAAAAGTGTCCTGTTAGTATATCTGTAAGAACGTTCAAAGCATATGAGGTTTTTTTTCCCATTATCTCAAATTATTACTTCAAATACTTCTTTTCAAAATGAAACATTTTCATATAATAACAACATTTATGAAAATAATATTAATAGTACTAATTTTGGTCATATGTAATAAAGTGGTGAATTTGAAATTAACTATCAGTTTTAAAATTCAACAAAGTGCATAAAATGCACTTACATTAAAGTTAGGTATAATTCTCAGGTGTCTTTGAGATAAACTACTTTTTTATTTTTTTATTCAGTGTATGAACATATCACTCAAGATAACCAAGAAAAAGAAACCCAGAATATAGCCATAAGTTAGGAGCTATTCATAGCGATAAAGAATTCCTTACTCTGTGAAATCATCTCTTTAGTATTCATTTATATTTTTCGTAGCAGCTTAGGTCTTTTTCTGAGATATTATTTGCTGCCAGGTCATTGGTTGGTCTATAAACCTTAGAATCCCAGATGTAGACAGAGAATTTCCAGAGAAACTCCACCCCCCTCCCCCACAAATATGTATGTTTTTTGTTTTTATATTCTGAATCAAGTAAAATTCAGTGCAATCTTATCCATAAAAATTTGGAAAATGAAGATTTGGTAACCAAATGTTGACTGTAGAAGAGAACTATAACAACCAATGATTTTTTAATTTTCATCTGAAAAGTGCATTTCAAAAATCTTTGGAGTTTTAGCTTTCATTTGGTTTATGGAGATTGTTCTTCTACATTAGTGCTAATATGGTGTAAAAATATTTATTATTCAGGTTAATAGCTTACAAAAATTTTGTATACATATCCCTAATAGTAGCTATATATTTAGCTATATGAATTCATCTAGCAAGTTTTAGTATGTCTTTCAGTTTCAACATTTTTATAAAATTAAAGAAGTAAAATAATGGCAATAAAATATTGTCACACTTTTGAATACTGTGGTGATTATTAAACAAATAATCATAATTCAAGACTCAATTACTCCAAGGCAAGAATATAATATGTCACCAGGGACAATTATGGCAAATTAATTACATAGTAAAATATAATTTTACAATGAAGAATAATTATTGTTTTATTCCTGTGGTCCATGACTCAGTATTAGCTCATCAAGTGGGACTCTATTAAGTGCAAAATTATCTTTTGGTTTCTTTAATAATAAAAATCCATTTTAGAGTAATATCTTATGTAAATTAAACAAGATATATGAAAATATTTAACACCATATCTGTAACTATAATTGTTTAGTGACACTTTATTAGAACACTTTAACTTTTCATTGAAATATGCTCCTTTTTCCCCAGATATTTACCCGTAGTAAAAAAAAAAACAAACATATTTTCAATTTAAAAATATAATTCATTTTTTGAATTATTACCAAACTAATTTAATAAAAAAGGAAATATTCCACTATGAATTACTTTGTAGTGTTAATGAATATTTAACACCATTTGAAATGTAGCAGATGGAGCTTTTTGAGTAGACTGATTTTGATTTCCTAAAATAAGGAAAGTCTAAGTGAATAGAGCACTTGTGGTTTATCAATTACATTATTCTCATCATTCTTACCAAACATATCCAGTGTTTGTAGCAGCGCTGCTGCCCTAGAAATTCCAGAAAAATGTATATATACATTTTATGCATACAGTTTTAAGCTTTCTACTTTTGTTTAGTGTTTGTAACAACAAAAAAAGTTTTCACCAAACATATTTTGTTTTCCTCCTGGGCACACAAAAACATTATATTCTCCAACATTTACCCTTTCTTCTCATGGTGTTGGGTGATAATATATGACCAATTTCACTTAATAGAATGTGAGAAGAAGTGTTATACAGTACGTCCAAGTTTGGATTGTAATCTCTTCCTTGCAAATCCTCCATTTTATGTCTTCCAGCCTCTGCTGATACTTCGTGGGCGATGTGCTAAGGAGATTAGCTTTACAAGATGAACACACTGACGAGACGTTGTTTCTAATGGCAACTAAGTTGGGTTTTGAGTAATATTGAAAACTGAGTAATCAACTTTCAGTGTTCACTGAAAATTTGATTTTTTAAATATAACAGCTAAAATTATGTATTTAAAGCTTATATAACCTAATTCAATTTTTGTAAGATTTTATATCCCATACAATAGAATTCATTCAATATGTTTAAAAGATGTAATTGAAATGGAATTTTAATTTTGTGATATTTTGAGGAAAGCTTAGTGAGTATGAAAGAATTTAGTAATGCATTTTTATTTAATAATATAACACAAAATACACGTTACCTTATAACTATAGATTACCTATATTTGTTATATAGACAAACTATGTAGACATTGCACTCTGATAAAACTCTCAGTATGAATAACTCAGAGATAAATGCAGATTGAGTTTGCTGGTCTGCTTGTATTTTAACTAAAGGAGAGGTTATTTTAAAGGTTACGTAAAATAAACACTAAATAAAAACTTTTACTCCTATAATTTTAATAAATTAATTAAACCATTATATGCAGTCTTAGAAAAACTTTTGGTGTATTTTCAATGTTTAGCATCTTCAATAATGAAGAATTAGAATTATTTTGTATACTCGAATGTTATCTGTAGCCTATATATTTACTTACCATTGATGGGTATTACTCGTAAAATAAATGTAATTTATACTTAAGATACCATTGAAAGAGCCTTGATTTAGGGAATTATGTTATTTAGGTGTTTGCTGTGAGAAATAATAAGATTATCATTCATTGTATGTGTAGAAATTAATCAGAAGTAGGTGAAAACAGTGATTTTAATGGCAGTGAGACACTCAATTTCAGTAGGCTTTTCTTTTTCAGTAGCATTTATAAATGTAATTTTTACTTGGAGTATGTATGTAGTTGTCATCAATGGAATAAAGTATATTTTAATTTTATAATATTTGTTTATAGGAAAAATACCAAGAGTTGTATGTCTATTGCAGGCCATAATGCTAATAATGTTCATTAAGTGCAGTGTAATGCACTCAGCCACATATGTAACATGTCATACACACACACAGTATTGCTCAATATGTTATCAGTTATAAATATCATACATATCTTATTTTTAAAGACTTACAAAAAAGAACTAATGAATTATTTCTACAGCTAATTTTGTGGTAAACAGACCAAATCATATTTGTGTCTTAGATTTTTTTTTTAAAAAGGCAGAATGTGCTTTAATTTAAAAATAACACTCTCCATGGGGGAAAGGAGATAATGTATCAGGCAATTAGATATATTTCCATCACTAAAATGACTCTAAAAATTGATCTCAGGAACTTGTAAAATAAAAATTATTCAACATAAATATTAGTGAAAAATACATTTTGTTATGTGTAACACAAAATGTGAAAGCTATATATTGTCCATATTTATCTTCCCAAAAGTTCTATAGTTTTCTACAATTCAGGGACTTTGTGTAGAAAAGTTTTTGCTTTCACACTTTACTATAAGTATGAAGCCTAATTATAATATTGTCTCTTTTTCTATTTGAATATGTCAGTTTTCATATTATGACTTTCACACCTGTATTAGGTAAGATTAAACAGCCATGTCATCTGAGACCACCCAGCAACTAAACTGTGAAAATTAATTTCAATTTCACCTAAGCTCAGACCCATGCTGTTTTCCTATTACTCCCATACCAGGATATCTGTGACTTTAGCTTTCCAAATGGCTTATTTATTATAGACAGTCGTCTAAAGAATTGTGATGACAAACTCTATCTCATATTTTCATATAACAACTTTAATAAACACATTTTGTTTAATGGAAGGGCATCATGAAATTATTTTTCTTGTTTTTTCTTGACAAATATTTAAAAATCTATTGAGAAATATTAAACTAAAAAATATGCTAGCTGATAATATGTTTGGAAATATATAATAAACATTATAAATGCTTCATTTAAATAGTATTTTTAGAGAAAGTGTTTAAAATAAAAACTGACATAATTTAAAAAATAGAAAAACCAACAATCACAGAAATTTAATAATTCTCTCTTCATTAACTGATAGAACAAAACCAGACAATGACATTACAAGGTAACCTTAGCTCAATAAGTGTGTGTGTGTGTGTGTGTGTGTGTGTGTGTGTGTGTACACACACACATATATATATGAACATATCTATAAAAATTTTCACAAAGTATTAGTATTTAGAATCTACCACTTTGTAAAAACAATATTACATCATGATCAAGTAGAGTTTAATCCTAGAATTTAAGACTGTTTTAACTTTGAAAACTAGTCAATGCTATCCACCATATTAATAAATCAAGAAAAAAGCAATAATTTTATTAGATGCAAATCTGACAAAATTCAGCAATATTTATGATAAGAATTCTCAGAAAACTGTAATAAAAACAAAACTTCTTCAACCTAATATAGGTCAAAAAATAATAGAGCTAATGTTATACTTGACAAATCTGAAATGCTTTCCCTTGAAAATCAGAAACAAAGATGAACATTTGCTTCATTTCTAGTCAGCGTTGTACTGCGGTCCTAGATGATGCAATAAACAAGAGAAAGAGGGAGGGAGCCAGGGAAAGATAAGAATAACAGAAGGAGGAAGAGAGACTCGGAGAGGGGATTGAGAATGAGAAAGGAAGACAGGGAAACAGAACATGCAGATTGGAATGAAGCAGTAAACCAATTTTACATGTAGAGGATATGATCAAGTAAGTGGAAAATCCTAAGGGATCTACAAAAAACATGACTAACTCTGGTGTGAGTTTGTCAGGTCATAAAATGCTAGGTCAATATACAAAAAAATTATATATGCAAATGGAAATTGAAATTAAAAAAACTATCTTTTAAGTAGATTGTGATGACATGAAATATTTAGGAATAAATTTATTATATATGTGCAGGATTTGTAAACTAAAACTACAAAATACTGTTGAGATAAAGTAACAAATACCAAAATAAACCAAGAGATATACCTTGTTATTAGGTTGGAAGTCTCAGTATAAGATATAATTTTGTCTTCATTGGGGCCTATTGGAGTTTGGTGTCGCCCCAATAGTAGTGAGGAGGGAGAGGGATAACGATGGTGCAGACATGTGGTTAGCATTTTTCCTTGGTTCTTCCTCAAATGATGGCAGTGAAGAATCACAGGTCACTGAGATTTAATAGTTTTATTAAAAAATGTTTTAGAAAAACAAAGTATGCCCCAAAGAGGCACATGGTCCCAGCGTTGGAACACAAAGGGGCCAAAATGGCCACAAAAGGGCAAAAAATCCACAAAAGATCACCAAAGAGAGAGAACCCAGAAGGGCAAAAGGACCCAGAAGTGGGAATGTCTGCTTTATATTTGGGCTGTAACCGGTGGTTCAAAAGGCATTCCACAGTGATTGGCAAGTGGTCATTTTGATTGACACCTGGCTGCTATATAACTTTGCCTAGTGCACATGTGCATACCTAGAATTCTACTACCATTGGGGTGTTCTTTGGGCAGGACCCCTATTTCTTTGTTCCTCTTGTCAATCATGTCTGACCAGCTACCTAATAATTTATCCTCACATTCATCAATGTATAGATTCCTTGAAATGCCAGTCAAAATCCCTGGAAACTTCTGTAGATATTGACAAGATGTTTTTCCAAATGTATTTGGAAATTCTAAGGACATAATATAGACAAAACAATTTTGAAAGCAAAGAACAGATTTAGAGAACTAACATTACCTAATTCACTGGCATACTATAAAACTACAGTAATCAAGACAGTGCTGTATTGGTATAAGGCCTGGCATATGGATTAATGAAACAAAAAGAGTCTAGAAATAGACTATATTTACACAGTCAATTGATTTTAAACAAATGTGTAGAAGCAATTCAATGAGAAAAAGGCTACACTTTTCAACAAATTATGCTAGAATAACTGGACATACATATAGACAAAATAAAACAATCCGTACATCACATCACATACCAAATTTAGCTTGAAAATAGATCACAGACCTAAATATAAAGGCATCAAAATTTGAAGCATATGTTCTTGAAAAACAAAGTGAAAAAGCAAATTATATATATATATATATATATATATATATTTGTAAGCAAATTATACATATCTCTGAATATCTATTTCATGCAGAACAATTTTTAAATCTCATAACTCACTAATAACACAACTAACTCAGTTAAAAATAGGCAAACATTTTGAATAAACTTGACAGAAATAGGTACACTAATAGCCAATATGGACCTAGAAAGAAAATATGAGATTAATGCAAATTAAAACTACAATGAAATACCACTATAATCTCATTAGAATGCCAGAAATTAAAGAGATGGGCAATATCAAGTGTTGATGAGCATCCAAAGAAATTGAAATCCTTTGGAAAACAGTTGGGAATTTTTTTTTTTAACATTAAGTATACACTTACCATACAATCTAATAATTCTAGCTATGCAGAAGAAGTGAAAAGACATGTCCATAAAAATGAGCAGATAGTAGATGAGTTCAGTGATACAAAAGTCTTAAACTGGCAAAGCTAATCTGTAGTCATAGAAATGGGATCCTGGGCCTAGGTATTGGTGGGGTATGTGTGTGTATGTGGGGCTGTGGTCTTAGAAAAGATCAGAGGAAATTAATTATTCAGTTAATAAATTTTTGTATATTGGTTTTGGTGGTGGTTACTTGGGTATATAAATCTGTCATAATTAAATATATATATACTTAATATGGGTTCATTTGACTCAGAGTGTGATGCAATATCTATGAAATGCCAAAATGAAACCAAATCTCAATGAAGAATTTCAAAGTACTTAGTTCCACAACTCTTAAAAAGTAAAATGTTCTCCTACCAGAAGGGGATGGAAAGACCGAAAGAATGGCAAAGAAGAGAGGATTTTATTAAAAGTTTATTTAAATAAAATTGTTGCCATACTATAAACCCCCTCCTAATACTACATTCATACAGTAAAGAGAGAATGAGTGAGGGTCTCTGTCTTTAAATGTGAAGTGAGATGAACACCTTGAAGAGCTTGGTTAGTTGTTATGGGTTGAAACATGTCCTCCAAAAATATTTGTTAAAGTCCTAACCCCAGTACTTATGAACATGACCTTATTTGAAATAGAATCTTTGCAGATGTAGTCAAAATAAGATGAGACCATTAAAATGCTTCTATGTTGGATTTAGTCTCTATTCTCATATTTTATCAGACCAAAGATTGTGTAAGTGTTTTCTGTGGACCACACGTAGTACATTGGGGAGACAGGCAGAATGAAATTAAGTTCTCAAGCCAAGAGGATTGTCTTCAGGGAAGACATTGAAATTATGTGGAGGGAATTGCTAAAAAGCCAGAATTTGGAAAAGAATTGCCAGCTGAAGTAAAATCAAGGTCAACATCAAATCAACAGTTTTAGTTGATAGACCTAGAATGAGTGCATGAGAGAAGCTTTTTAATATGCTAAGTTCTTTCATGAGAGTAGCCATCAAGTAGGAATTTTCCTATACACTTTACCTTCTTTATTTCTGCTCTGTTTTTGGAGGAGTTAGAAATGGCAGCTGGTAGGTGGCAAATGAAGTGAGCAAGAAAGAATAAAGGCTCCAACTAATTGCTCTTCTTAAAAAGGAGAGGACTTGCCTCTAACCTGCACTACACAGGTGAAGAGGGAAGAAAAGGCTTACTGTTCAATTAAAGTGTTGAGTAATTTATCAGAATGCATTTAGGATATTTCTAAGTCCAGGCTGTGCTTTTTGACATAAGTAATTTAGGATTTTCTATCACTTAAGAGGATCCTGGCAAAATCATGAGATTTGCCAAAGTTTTATCCAGGGAAGAGGAGGTATCTATAGGATAGTTTGTTGTTGTTGTTGTTGTTGTTTGTTTGTTTGTTTTAAATGTGGTAGAATAAAAACTAAGTTTCTGTTATAATTACATTTTATGGGTACTAATTGTTTGAATACAGCTCTTTGAGAGATAGATCAAGAGTTGAATGAAATCAGGCATTCCTTATCTGATCATTATATCCTGATGAGATATCTTGATGGTGATTTTCAACCCTGTCTGCTACTTTTTTTGGAGAAATTTAAGTAAAAGGCAAACAAAGAAACTCAGTGTTGTGGTACCATCTAAGAGAGATATAGATAAGACAGTGAAGAAGTCAAAAAGTAGTTACAGTTATTAGTAAGCAGACGTATGGAGTGGGTATCTTAGTGGAAATATGAAATGAGCAATTGGCTATATATGCTTGAGCTCAGGAAAAAAGTAAGTAGGTATAACATCTGGAGGATTATCGACATAAAGAGTAAATAAAGCTTTGATGCCAAAAATGCATATTTTCTCTTTTGCAACTCCTTTTGCCTTAATCGAGCTAATATTTAAAACTCTTTATTCTTTTTATCCTGCTTGTTAGGACATACTTACAAAATAGGTTAATTTTGTCCTGACATTTTTTCTGAACTGTCTTTTTTCATTCTCCTTTCTTTATCTCCTGTTCATTCCCTCACTGATTCCCTTAGTGCCCTTACTCTTGTAGTAAAGCTAGATTTGGCATGCTATTTTTCATAGAAGACCGAAGAGTAAATGTTTTAGACACTTTGGGCCATGGGCTGTCTCTGTTCTTTAATTTTTTTCACAGCCTTTGAAAATGCAAAAATCATACTTAGTTCATGGGCCAATATAGAAACAAGTCACAGTTTGGATTTGGCCCATGGGCCACAGTTTGTCAACCCCTGATATAAAGCACTGTACTACTTAAGACTGCTCTGTTAGAGGTATGTTATGCTGATAAACTCTTGCCTGTTCCTTACTCATTTCCAGTAATCATTGGTGAGTACTATTTCTTCCTGCCTATAAGCATTTGTTTTTAACCAGAGCATGGTTCCCCTCCATTCCTATAAATTTTACTCTCTAAAAATGACTTTAAAAACTTTCTTAACCCTACCCTCAAACCAAGTTAATTACTCCCTTCTCTATGCCTCACTCTACTTTTGTTATATTCATTTTAATGTGCTTAAACATGTCTATGGTAAGTTTTATAAATAAAAAATGAATTGAATTGAATCTATTTAAATCTCTATTTGCAACTAATGCTAATACATAAAGCTAATTGTGGCTATTAAATTGTTAGAGGCAGTATAACAAGTATAGTCTATTGGGCAGATTTCATGTTGAATGAAGCATTATTAAGTGTTTTATAAACTTTGGTCTTTGTTTTTTAGTCTATTAAATACATATAGGAATCTTTTCATTTGCAAGGTGCTAGTATAAGATTGGCCAAAAAGAATGCTGTTGTTATTAACTAAGTCTAACATGTCCTCTTACCCAAAAGATATTTGCATTTTAACTAGGATTTTCAATGGCTTAGCTCAAACAAATTATCAAATAGGGCAACATGGTTAGACTTTGGTGCCATAATTTTGTTCAGAACAATCTCCTTCCCTCTCCAGTGTTAAAATTTAAATATTTTTGATTTTTCTAGATATGAGACATGTTTTATATCATATAGATAGTAAAGAAGTGACAGCTAAGCTTATTGTCAACTTCATAGGGAATTGATGACTACAATAAAATTGTAAAAATGAAATATTGCTTGGTCTAAAAATACAAGGGTAATTTAATTCAGGGAGTTTAAAAATTTTTTAAGAACTGTTTAATCTCTGCTGGCCTACAATACACACATATCTACTCCTTGGGGAAGGATGGTGGTGAGAAGCTATAAAAGGCGTAATATCTGTAAGATTAAATTAGATTTGGGAAAGCTACAGGATTCTCAAGTGTTTAGATAATGCAGTTATTCCAGAAGCAAACTTGATTGTACCTAATAACATAGAGATTTCTTTATATAATGTTTCTGCCATTGAAGATATTATATTACTATAAAAATTCTTTTTGAAACCAATCCAAATAAATTATGTTTGAAAAGATTTAGTAGTTGTTTAATTTAACTCATGAAAACACCAAAATATCAGCTTACTTACTGAGGATAAAATGCTCACAACCAATAATAACATTTAATGCATTATAAAATGTAACCCTATGAAAAATGCAGTGTAATTACATTTAGTGACATGCTGAAAGTTAATTAAGGTTAATTAAATTGAACTTTGGCATTTTTTTGCTTATTTGCCTATTTAAAAGAACACTATGATTTAAAGGTTAATTGCAGTGTTTATAAGATGATAAAATTGCATCTCCATCAACTTTTTTATACAAATACAGATAGATAATTTTGTCACTATATAAATAAAATTTGTGGATTTATTATTTAATATCATGCAATGACCATAACCAAAGAGCACTAATAACTTAAAAGACTATAAATACAAAATTTTATTTTAAACTAATGATTGCTATGTTGGTGTTTCTTTTTAATCAGAGGGAAGATTCTTACTGAAACCCAGGAAGGTGATCTGTGTTTCAGGAACCTTCCTTTGAGGCTGTTTTATTGGTATACCTCATCTTACAATAGCATTTTACTTGTGCCTGTTTTTATTCAACCCTAGTATGCTCTTCAGTTCCTCAATTTGTTTATAACTCTTCACCTCACTTTCAGAGATCTCAACCCAAATCCTCTACTTTCATCAAGTTAATTGACTACTGTCTTAATTGCTTTATAATTTTCTGCCTTTCTAGTGGGAACCCTTATTCTTCACAAATTGCTAGCTCCACTACTTGCCTACTCACCAGCATTTCATTACCTCTGAGCATTATGATCTACCTACCACTTGTTAAATTACCGATTTTTTCAAAACTTTAATAGTGATCCATTCCAACTAGTTCTATAGCTTGAGGGTAGAAATTGCAGACAGGCTCAGGATGCCTGTGTTTGAATTTTAGCTCTACCATTTACTAGCTGTATGATATTAGGCAATATATTTAATAACTCTAAATCTCAATTTCTTTAATTGTAATAGGGTAATAATAGCAATGATATTTAAAGATTCAATAAGATAATGTATCTAGCCTGGGCTTTAACTCATATTAGCTAATGTTTGTATTATTGGCTTTGATCTTCTATAGTTAGCATCTCTGTCAATTCTGCATATTCATTATCATCATTGTCAACCTGTAAGCTCTATATGCAGAAACACAGGTCAATAACTAGAAACTACCATAATGAAGTAACACCTCAAACTCTACTCTAGATGAATGTGTTTTGTGGAGGAGGAGAAAAAGTCCTTTTGGCTGGAAGGGCAAATTAGATATTAACGAAATTGATTTTGAGTTATGAAGATGTATTTGCTTCTTTACTTTCTCTATGTTTTTCCTTCTAATTTGTGGCAACTTGATCCCATGCAGCTCTAATTCAGACAAATGATCATTTAAGGATACAAGTACACAAGATCAGAGTAGAAATGGAAATCAGGGAGATTGGCTATCAGCTCACTGAATGTTGCAGTAAAGCTTCTCTTCAACAAAGCCACAATAAAACCAAATGATTCTGTCTGGAGGGAGTCTGAGAAAACCATTGTAATATCAACTATTTCTGGCCAGACAAGAGACTGAGTACCTGCAAGGAGTGTGGTTTAATGTAATAACAAATGACTTTGAGAACAGAGAGACTACCTTAATCATAATGAATCTCCAATTTTTCTTTTTTTAATATGAATCATCATTCTAGATATTTATCATTTTTCTATAAGGACAGTTAGTATGTTACATAATCCAAGCTCATATTTTCATTTTGTAACCTATAATCATGTGTCTCTGAATATAATACAATACTGACAAATATGTATTATAATATTACAGTTCATTTTTCAATAATAATAAGACAAAATCTCATTCCTTGTCCTGGAATTTTGTTTTATGGTCCTTATAAGTTAGAGTGTTTTAGCAATACATCGGGAATACATACACTGTGAAAATATAATCGTTTCATTGTGAATCATCTTTTAATTATGTACTTAAAATGTATAGCATTATGATATGATTTGTCCTAATTTATTTCAGTCACCACTTTCTCACTGTATGCTTTACAAATATGAAAATATTGAAATAATTGTAAACATTAAAGATACTAAAATAATTTTTAAATGACTTTCATTAGAAGATATTAGCATTCTCAAAAATATATCCTTCTCATATAATAACTTTAGTATAACACTGAAATAAGTTTTATCTGTTTAATATTATCACTAATACTGTGCTTTTTGTCCTGAGTTATTTAATTAGGACAGGTGAATAAATTAACAATTAAAAGCAAACAAATGACAGTATTTGAAATAAAATCTCTCTCTTCTCAATCAGTTTCTCATTTGAGAAAAGATGTTATGATTTAGAATTTTCTCAGTGGCTTATACACCTAAATAAGTATCTTAATAAAATTATATTTAAAGTGGCAGATTCTAAAGTACATAATTTTTTACAACTGAAGTAAATACAGAATATTTCATGAGTACAAATGTTTGTATGTACTTAGACAAATTAATTTAGAGTGACACAAAGTATATAAAAACATGAAAATATTTTACAACTTGTTTTTTAAATAATGCAAATGTAGAAAATTATGACCCTGTTCTCTAATTTACCATAAATATTTTGGTGCAGCTCCCAATTTTAAAATAGCATGAGGTGATTAATATTCATCCAAAGGAAGTGGGAAGAGAAGCATCATTTTGTTTTCAATTAATAGAAAACATGGCATTGTCTATTTTTAGTCTCCTAGCTATTTATCTATTCCCCATAGAAGTGAATGGTCTGCCACACTCCTTGTCTGCTTTCTTGCTGAAAGTGCTCGCCTGTGCTGCCAAGCTCACCAAGCAGTTTCTATCTGGCATTGAAGCACTATCTTTTTCAGCCATGCAAGTCTGTGTTTTGTGATAAAGTACAGTTATGGGCAACCTTGCTGACTTTACTCTGCTACAGAAAGAACTTGCTCTTGCTATAGTATTCCGTTTGAAAACTCTCTCTTCTGATGCCTGACTTTCTTCTGAAATTGTACTTTCAATCCTAATGGTTTTCTCTTTAATATTTTTACTTACTTTATTTGCTAATAAACTAGATAGTCTAAATTGAACAGCAAGTAAGTTTCTGACTGCTGCAGAAATTAAATTTTATAAGTGATAAAAAACAATTCATATATTTGAGCACATATCACTTACATGTGGGAATTCGTAGTTTCCAAACTGCTATGGAGGTGATCTGATTTGTAATATGTTGGTCAATTCATTTCAAATTCTACAAGACCTACAGTTATTATTTTAGTCTATGTGATGGCATAGTGCTGTATCATTGCAAATCCTTTTAGAATGAGAAATGAATGTTTGTTGTGCTATCAACCATTTATTTAATATGTGTATAGACATCACCTTAGAACATTCATGTCTGGCATTTTGTAGGCACATGGACGCTGTCCTGGTTCGAACATTAGAAATTAAGTATAGAATATCAAAAAATGTTAGTGTACATCTAAGCTCAAAGTATCAAAAATATGGAAACCAAAAGTAAATAGCATCTTTTTAATAAATTACTGAGTGGTATCACATGAAAAAATAAAGAACATTATCAAATAAAACAATTCCGCTGAGCTCGCAGAAGTCCCAGGAATGTATATTTTGAGGGATGAATGAAAGTAAGATTTGTATTTTATTGTCCATGTAGGGATATTAAAAAGTCCTTGACAAAGAGCCTGTATATTTCGAGTGACTTAGAAGGGGTCCTCCCACAGCCAGGTTCTTCTAAAAGCTATAAACTCAAAGAAATGGTGGACTAGAAATAAACTTCATCAAAGCAAGATATCAGGAAAACTTTTATAAAATGGCCTGGCCTTTGCTTAAAAAAATTAAAAATAAATGAGTGCCCTCATAACAATGGCCCACTGTCAAGCGGGCTTAGCTATGAATTTGAATTATGTTATACACTGAGTGCTTGAAAATGCAAGCTGAAATATTGATATGAGTGTTCCCTAGTTCGTGATGTACTAAGTGCCCAGCTGAAAAAAAAAAAAACAAAAAACTAGTTGGATCTTTGAACTCTAATGCAACATTACCCAGCATTTCTACAGATTAAACATAAACTACAACATCACTAGAATTTTGCTCATAATCCAAAATTTAAAACTATGTGGTTGAAGATTCAACCACTAAGGAGTTATAGCAGAAAAAAAAAGAAAGTGAGTAATTTGACCTTCAAGCACTCCATATAATACAATTATCAAATAGAAACTATAACATAAGCAGGTTGAAAACTTATTAAGTAATAACACTAAGTTATAATAAGCAAATATAACAATAACAATGTAAATATTTTCCTTTTGGTTTTACAAACAAAATATAATAACTTTTAGTAAACCAATGTTTATGATATTACCTAGATAAAAATAAAATTTAAAAACAAATTTTTAAGACATAGCTGCTATGGCAATCAGGAATTAAGAGCCAGAACCTACAGAGACAGATACTTATTGAGGTGAGAGCTTTTCCTTTCTGGGTTGGTGAGGCCATCTCTATGCTTGTGGCAGAGCATCTGCCTCATTGCAGAAAAATTAGTATAGTTGTAAATTTCATAGGACTCAAGATACAGAATTTAAAATTCTGATATTCAAAGGCATCTGAACTTGAGAGCTCAGTATTCAAGAAAGAAGAGAGCTCAGAGAAATGATTGTGAGACTCAGGAACTATATTCACATTAAGATGTGTACTGATTAAATTGACCAGGGCAGCCCCCTCAAAAACCACAAAGAGAGCTTCTTACAGCAGAAGCAAGTTTGTAGCAGTTTCATGGAGCTGAAAAAATAAAATTTGAATTCAGAATTTTCAAAGGGGGTGAAGTATACTAGAAATTGTGTCAGAGTTTCAAATAGAACAGCAGTATGAGGTGAATGGTAAAATATTGAAAGCTTTACTCCTGAGATTGAGAGAAGATGGGTATGCTAGCTAAAATTTTTGTTAAAAATGATACTGAAATACCAAGTTAATAGGATAAGGCAAGAAAAAAATAAATGAAACAAGTAAAACATTATTGTAATATCATTGTAAGTCTACCTAATTAGGTTCATAGCAGTTTTAGAGTCCATATTTAAATGGTTAAAATTAATAAGAAAATTAAAAGACACACTATATAAGATCAAATACAGTAACCAATTGTTTTTCTATAAGCCACCAGTGAACTAATTGGAATTTGAACACTACTATTTAGAATAACAGCCACACTGTTGACTCTTTTGAATATGTGTGTGTATCAATCAATCAATCTATCATCTATCATCTATCTATAAAACAAATTTTGTACTAGACCTCTAAACAGGAAGCCACAAAACAATGAAAAGCGTTAAAACCAGATCTGTATCTCAACAGATGTGTGTGTGTGAGATGAAAAATGAAACACTGAGATGATATAGAGTTATAGTAATGAATACATTTGGTATTAATGCGCGTGTAGCAAAATAGACTAACGAAAGGGAACACAATAGTGGTTTCCAAACTTTAATGTAGGTCAGAATCACCTGAGAGGAGATTCAGCGGATATGAAGGAGGTCCCATTTTCCCTAGGTCTCAGATCACCTAGGTGCAGCTGCTCTAGTCACCAAATTTGGAAGCACTGGAAAGGAGAGTCCAGAAATAGGCTTATACTTCTATTTACTGGCCTTTTAAAATTGTGATGTGCAGAATAACCATTTTTGAATAAATTTTACTGTGTTAACTGGAAGATATTAATTTGGAAAACATAATGACAACTCAGCAATAAAATATGCAAAGAAACATGCATAGACTCTTCACAAGAGAGAATAACCAAGTGACCTTTTATAAATATGAAAAGATGTAGAACTTCATTAATTATTATAAAAATGCAAATAGACCATAATAATATACCACTGCTCACCTAAAAAATCATGGGATGATAAAGGCTGTTATTGGCAAGTATTGGTGGATTGTGGTAAGTCCATACCTAGACAAAAGAATAAAGAAGAATAAAGCCATTCTTGAATATTGTAAAAGGCTCTCTAGACAGAAAGGAAAAAAACAATTTGATAGCAGACATCTTAAAAGGTACAGTGGGAATACACTATATTTTAAAGCAGCAGTACAACCTTTTTGGTCCCAGAGACGGGTGCTCCTATGAGAATCTAGTGCCTGATGATCTGAGGTGGAGCTGAGGCAGTGATACTAGTGCTGGGGAGCGGCTGCAAATACAGGTGAAGCTTCGCTTGCTGACCCGCTGCTCACCTCCTGCTGTGCAGCCCTGTTCCTAATAGGCCATAGATTGGTACTGGTCTGTGGCTCAGGAGTTGGGGACCCCCGTTTTAAAGGAGAAAAATAAAAGTCAGCCTAAAATGTATTCCTAGACTATTATTCAGGACTGAAATAAGTACATTTGCAAACAAAAACTGCTGAAATTGAAACAGTGTTAGTAGTAATAATAATATATTTCGAAAAGACAACAATTTAAAACAACCAGTAAAATATAAAAAGAAATTTGTATGTAAAGAAATAAGTAAACGTGTAGGTCAATGTGTAGGTGTAAGCAGAGATTGAAAGCATAAAACAAAACAGGTAAGGGCTAATTTGTGATCTACAGAAACAAGGTGTGAGATGTAACCTGCAGAATAGAGATTATTAGAATTTTAGGATTCTAAGTGCCTTGTATTTCTCTTGCGTGTGGGTGGAAGTCTTGATTTGATTTAGATTTTATGTTAAGAATTTATTTAAAAATGTTAAGGATAATGATGAAATAGTAGAATATATCCAAATCACTATTGTAAAACAAATAAATGAGGAAAAATAAAAGTACCCAGAAATCTCAAGCCATTGTGAGGCAAAAAAAAAAGAAAAATAAAGGAAAGCAGTATAAAAACACAGGATAAATTGAAAATAGAAAATAAGTTAGTAGAAATAAACATATCATATATTAATAAATGTAAAACATTAAAGGTAGCAGTTAAAAGATATTGTCTAAAGACTTGTATTATGTTTTCAGACTGTCAAAAGATTTTGAGGCACAGCATTATCGGGGATGAAGAGGACCACTACTTATTGATAAAAGGAAAAAATGTTTAGGAAGACATTGTAATGCTAAAATTGTATACACCGAATAATGTGGATAGAATTTTGTATATTCAAATATTTCAAAAGAAAATACATAAAATTCTGTGTGTATATATATATACATATATATATATTTATAAAATATATATATATATATTTGTTCAAGTTTACTTAATGGTATTATTTGAATGTTTATGGGAAACCATAAGAACTTTGTTTTTAAATTGGTTATTCAGCTTGTTAATTTATAAATATTATGTTGTATGAATCTTTAAGTTCAACTTATAAAATTTGTTTTATAGGTTTTGTGTAGCAAATAAATATCCAGCAAGGCCTTTGAATACTATAAATTAACTCTAACTGAGTAGAATAAAATACCCTAAATAATTCTACTCATAATTAAGTTTCCTTAAACTTTTTTACCTGCATTTATAAATTAGATATATTTAGTTCTTTAGACATCTCACAAATATGACAGAGAAACTCTCAAATCTAATAGGGAAACCTCTTCCTGAACCTCTTACAGAATTTTCATAATTCGAAACTTATAAATTGGTGTATTAAATTCTCTAAATACTCTAATATTGTTAATAGAAAATCAAGTTATCTGAGACCTTTTGGCTAAAAATAAAGTATCAAATATACAAATAAAATATTAAATATCATGAGCACTTTCATTAAAAAAAAAGACACTGATTATTCTAAACCTAATAATGAAGTAGTAGTGATTTAAACTTGTCTCCCTTCATTATATCTTAATTATCTCTTAAATTACTAATGGGCATGCTGAGGTTACTTTGTGGATAATTAAAAAACACTATTATTTGCTATAGTAAGTTTGCTGTAATTATTGGTATATTTGTTTATCATTTATAAGTTTGAAATCATTTTATATGAACTGGGTATATGCCCTGGGTTTCTCCCAGGGTACTGATTAGACTGATGGGACCATTTTTAAAGCTGCCTGATTTGGTAGATGTAATTTCCCACTCCCTTCTATTTACTGCATAATTGAATTTTGCTTTCTCCCCATGATTTTCTCTGGCTACAATTCTAAAGACAGTCTTATATCTTCTCTAGTACTACCAGAGACTTTTGGATTTCAAAATTTTTCACATACCTTTGTCTTTGGTAGCTATAATTCTAATGTCAGGCTTAATGATATTTCAGAAACAAAAAAGAAAATCTATGAGTAGCAGAAAAGTGGTATTTCTTTTTTGATCTATTACAGATTGTTTCTTTATAACTCAGTGTATTTATTAAGTTGGCTTTTAATTCCTTTTATTGGATAATAGCATCCTCTTATTGGATAATAGCAAGTCCAGCATGTTATTCATACAGAAAAGGGTAAAGGTCAGCTTGTCTGACACTTTAGGCCAATATCAGTGTTCAATTTCAACAGAGACCCTGAAGTTACAATGCAGTCTAGTGAAAAGAACTTGGGTTTTAGTGTTAGATCTGGATACCAGTCTGATTTTATCCGTCATCACCTATATGATTTTGAAAAAGTTACTTAATTTTTAATATCAGCTTCCACATCTTTATATCTGGGGTAACTAAACATACCACACTAATTTTTTTGTGAAAATAAAATCAGTTCACTTCTCTAAAGTACATTGTAAAGTGCCTAACCCATACATAATTGTTATTAAATTATACTTGCGATTAGTTAATTTATCAAAATAATCTTATACATGTTAGGATAAAGTAATTCATTACTGATATTAATATAGGTTCCTAAATAGATTTTATTTTTAAGCTCAGTAATGCAAAAAATTTAATTTTTTAATTTATCATCTTCCATACAGATGTCAAGATCTTTATCATTGACCTTGAAGGTCTGAGATTTTACCCCACATGTAAGCTAATAAGCTAATAAATCACCCTGTCAAGAGTTCCTGTATACCAGCAAAGACACAAGACTCCTGCATAAGAGACAAAGGACAGTTTGACTCATAGCAACAGCAGTAGTCAACATTACATCATTTACACTAGTTCCCCAAGCCCCAATTTCTATATGGTAATATGACAAGATCCAGGTGATGTTTATATACACAGTGAGTTGTGCTAGAGGAGAGGAAAACTGAGTTTAAGGAACCTCAATCTTTTATAAGGAGGCTGCTAGCAAAGCTGCCCAAACTTTGCCCTGGAGAGAGACATTGTCATTATTGACTAGAATAGATAATCAAAATGTCCTCTGTTTAGGAAGACACTCTAACTTCCCAAGCTATTTGCTTGAAAAACAATCTTGAAATAATATGACAATATAGAACAAAAACTATAAATGCCTCTGTTTAGAAGAGAGAGAGAGAGACAAGAAACTCGAGAATTATCTCCCTACAGCAGAATAATGGTAACTTTTGCCCTTCTAGTATAAAAATCGGGAAACAGTTTTATAAACAGAATTTGAATTCACAGTTGTGTAAAGTATTCAAAGTTCTTAATTTTACCAAACCAATATATTTACAGGAATGGTAAAGGAGATCAATTACTTGTAACTGTCTTAGTGCTTCAGAGGGGACAGAAAAAAAATGATATATTTATGAGATTTGGAGGATATAGTTTAAGGCATGTATTTCAAGGTGAGGGCTTGATTGGATTTGGTGCCTGATTTAATAGATAAGAACAGGTAGACAGGGCAAGGCTAAGGTTTTAGAAAAAAGATCCCAAAGTGAATGGCATTAATTAAAAGTTAGCAGTCTGATGTTCGTCTTAAAAAGTTTTTCAAAAGTTACTGAAAGGAGCAATAATTTTTTTTGTATCTTATTCTGGGCAGAGTTTTCTAGAACAGCAGTAGTAAGTGTGAGAATACTAAGTGTAAGAAGTCATGATAATATGGAGATTATTCTGTGTGGGTAAAAGTTATTTAGGTTTTCTGAATCCAAATGACTTTCATCCAAAGCCTGCCATTCCTTGAATACAAAACTGCACTTGGTGGCTGGGAGGGGCCTGCTCATTTTTAGTAGATTTTTTTTTTTTAATCTTGAAGATAATGGCAGGAAAAGGGGGCAAAACATGAACCATACCAAATGGGAAAATTAAAATATTGACCATAGTGTCAGAAAATGACCAATTAAGATTAAAGAAATATACGTATAGAGAAGTAAACAAGGAAGAAATATTAAACACACAGAATAAAACCCTAACAACACAAAGGTCTGCTGTAAGGAAGAATATAGAAGGGTAGAGTCACCTTAATATAAAAATAAGAATCTTACTCTCATTTAGGACATTAGAGAAAAACAATTGCAATCAGAATACTTGGCCTTCAACTACACACATATATATACTTGATCTTCCAAGTATAGAAAGTACTTGATTGAGTAGTATTTTTAAGATGATCACAATGATTCACAGTTTACAGCCAACTGAGAGTTAATTCATGTTTCTTCAAATATTCGATTTTTCTTTCCCTATTTTATCTTTGTATAGATTTGATTTTTTTTCCAAAAATCAAAGTTACATAAATCCCTGCAAACAAAGGATGATTTATAACCAAATGGAGTGTTCAAGGTTAACATTTTATGTTCCAATTAGAATTTCCCCAAGCCTATCATTCTCAAAGCAGTCTGTCTAGAAAATAAAATTGTTTTTGAAAAATAAACTTTCAGACATGGAAAAAAAAACTTTGTTTCATATATGACAAAATAAAAGTTCATAATCAGTGACTTCACTTTCCTGGGATAATTATTAAAGTTTGAGAAAAGATAGCAGTAACAGGTATACATTTAAATAATTTATTTTTAATTTTTTTCCAAATAGAAAATTGGCATCAGTTCATACAGTTTGGTCTTTTTTTCTTACATTCTGTTTTTTTTATTTCAATTTCTTTATTGAAGATTTGTATTCAGTATGTAACTAGGAAACCCATTATTAAAACACACCAAAGCCTCATCCTACAAGCTCACCTCTATCTGCAATAAAGATGACATTTCATTTCCATTGTTCTGACTCTTTTGTCAAATGTGTTTTTGAATTTAGACATGGTAAAAAAATGCAACAGCATCTAACAAAGGAGAACACAGAGGTGAGAGAGAAAACTGGAATGACTCCTTCAGAGAAAGCTGAGATATAGTGGAAATTTGAAAGGTGACCTCTTATAACAACAGACTGATAGCCAGTAGCAACAGCAATTGAGGACCACCCTTTAAAATATCATGACAACTGTATTGAGTTGTTACAGAAAATCTGGACAGACTTTAGATGACTGAACAGATCCATGTAAAAACATTGAAATTATAAGGTGGGTTTTAAGACAAATTCTCTTTTTCTAGGTAAAGACTTAAGTACTTTCTGTTTCCTCATGAAAATATGCTCGACAAATTAATGCAATTTAACCTCTAAGGGAAGACACAGTCAAGATGATACATTAAATATTCCTTAGCTTAAGCTCTATCCTGATAACAGAACCTGAATAAAGGCCTGCGTGGGGCTAGTTTATTTCAGAATGTGATCCTAGGTATGAGGAAGAATGCAGGGAAATATTTGTTGACCACTCTGTTCACATCACTCCAGGGCCGACCTGTTGACATTAATTCCGTAAAGTTCCAGTTAACCAAGTGAGTAAGACTTGCTGACATTCCCCACACAGGTCGCAGGAGCTCCAGGGCAAGAATCACATTACAAGAGCCTCAGTCTGAGGAAAGGCCCTGTGAAATTGTACCTGCAAAGCTCCTTGAGGCTCACATGAATCTGGTGGTTGCAATCAGAGGAGTTTCAAATAGTGCACAAGTCATGCATGTCCAATGCTATGGGTAGCTAGTCAGGACAATAATGTTACATTGGGTCTAGGCTGGGGTTAGATGTAGTGTGAGAAAAGACAATTTGAAGGAAGGTTTAATTATTTTAATTATTCAAAAGACAGTGGCATACTAGGGTACTTGACTCCCAGAACCAATCTCTTTTTATTACTGTTTTCCTTTATATGATGAAATTATTTCCAGGAATAATTATGAAATTAAATAATAAAAATGGTCAAAAAAGGAAGCACACAGTGAATTTATTATTTTATTGAATTTTGTACTTATGATAATACCAGTAGAATAATATAAATATCATAGTATAAAAAAGGGAAAACAGGTGAACTTTATTAAAAATATATAATTTTATAAAAGATAAATCCACAATTTTATGTCAACATACTAGTCAATCATAGTAATAAATAATAACATTTTAGTTGAGGGTTAAGTTCTGCAAACATCAAAGCTTTGTTAAAATCTATATTCTTCACATCTGTAATACCATAACCAGATTGTTCAATTTTTCATTTATAATTGATAAATAATTATTTTTTTATTTTTGAAAAGTTTAATTTGATATGACAATTATCCTAAAGAAAAACTCTTAAATATAATATTGGGCAGAGATTTATAAAAAATTTCAAATAAAACCACATTCCCATAATGTCCATGTCTTTATATCTTCAGGATTGATTTTAGCAGATTTCCAGTATTTCTATAGTCTAAGAATATCTTCACCAGATAATTTATCATATATTTCTATTATGATAGATAAAAATATGTTCGAAGTTTTTTTCTTCAGAGAAAAATTACTAAATATTACCATACATTGACTTCATTTGACCAATTATATAGAACAATTATCCAGTTGTTAATAAACACAATTGAGGCATTAAGACCCTGTCTATTTGATATTTATGATGACATAACACATCTATATTTTATTTTTGTGGGGGGGTCATTTTTTTTTTCTAAATTTAACTTTTTTACACAAATTTTCTTTACATTTTCTGGTTGCAAAGTTAGTAACCTCCATTTATTCGGTGAACCAGTCTTCAAAGGTTAATTTCAAAGCTTGATATTTCACTGTAAATATTTCAAGTCTGATTCTGGCTATTTGTATTTGTGTATTTTTTATATTTATATCTCAAATTTCACCTTCAAATAAAAGATAGAAAAGACACAAATAAATGAAAACATTTGAGCTGATCCTCATGTGCCCACATTTTCTTTTGGATCACCAAGTGCTTCATTGGTTGAATTAACTTTCAAAATTTGTCTTTCCTGTACACATAGCTTCATAATGAACATCTACTTCTTATGAAAGTCTTTAGTGATTACATCTATATTCTCCAGCACTTCTCACTGATGAAGTGAGACTGGAAAAGATGGATTTATTTTTTTAATTCCAAAAATACACTCCACTCAGGAAATCCTTCTAAAAGACTGAATTCTGTTAAGCTTTAGAGAATAATATGCTCAAGACAAATAAAAATTTAGGATTCATTAATTTGACATTTTGCCTCAATGTTATGCATATTTGCCATTGTGTACTTGTTTCAGGTAGTTTTCTGGAAAATTGAGCAAAAGCTCAAAATTGATTTATTTCATCTTGACTATCTTCAAGAATGATGTATCTGATTGAATTATATAATTGCTCAGAGTGTAGAGCTTTGGGAATATTGCTAAGAATTTCAAATTAATTTGCATTTTTAATATCTGTAACTGTTCTTTAAGTTAATTTCTCAAGGGATGAATGCAATTATTTGGGTTGATCTCTTTTCAGAAAAAAATAACAGTAATTCTTACAAAATGGTTTTTCAACTTTGGGTCATAATTTGAGAATAATTCCTTTGACTTCAACACAATCTCCTTTGTTTGCTGATGACATATAGTTTTTTTTTTTTTTTTTTTGATCAGAGCAAAGAAAATTTTATATTACTGAAAGCATAATTAAGTCTAAATATGATGTAAAAAGTCAATCTTTTTCTATTTATATCTAAATATATTTCATTTTTTAGTTCTGTTGCCAAAATCACCTATTTTGTAAGAAGATAGTTATCTAAAAATCAGACTTAAGGCTAAGATTTTAATCAGATTTAAATTGATTTATTAAGCTGGACATTTCAGCTTTTGTCTTATTACCTAAAAACAGATAAAATAATTCTTTCATTTCAAACAAGTCACATAATTATATGACTAGAGAAACCATGAAATTCACAAGAATTGTTTTCCTCCTTTGTATTTTATCATTCTCACCAAGTGTATGACGATATTTATTATAATATGGTTCACTTTTTAACCAGGTTAATGCTCATTCACCTGGAACTATTATTGATCAAATAGTGACATCAAAATACATTAAATTTCATTTTTATATCTTTATCAAAGTGTTAGTCTTGACCTTTGCAAGCATCTTTTTATTATTACTATTATTAGTATTAATAGTACTCTCTCGACATTATTAAAGTTTAAAAAAAGATTCATTGTTATCTTTTACTTGAATTATTTGAATATTATCTTGTTTCTTATATAGATACTTTAGATGCCCAAGCCTGAATTTCCTATAAATTTTTAAGAACTATATGCAATATTTCATGTATTACACTTTTCAAAATAGATTCAAACAATGATTAAATACCTCCTCTATTGCTTTTTTTCTTTGTTGTACTCCACTAGAATGGTATCATTTCATGTTAATGGTATCATTTCAAGTGAAGGTACCGCACTTGAAAGTTATTAGGATAATCATAGACCACTTACTAGTTTCACAATAATATAGCAAATGACTCTAGGGTCTTCCAAATTCCCACAGGAAAAAAAAAAGGCACAACTATGTAGTCAATAGTTTTAAATTAGGTGAATATCATGAACTTTAATTCTTTAGTTTAACATTATTTAAATTATTTTCATAAGTTAATAAGTGCATTTTATTACAACCAAAACATAAAATATTTAATTTAGGTAAGAACCGAATTGCTTCACTGATGTGACATTTTATTTTTATAATTTGTGTTCTGTTTTAAAATAAAAAGAATAGAATAATTATGATCCAACTTTATATTATTAAGATCAATAAAATATATATGTGAACCAATTTGAACTTTTCAAACAAAAATTATACCCTTCTAAGGTCATATATTATTTTACTCTATTAAGTACAGTAGATGATTGGATAAAGAAGATGTAGTACATATATACAATGGAATATTACTTAGCTTTAAGGAGAGATGAAATCATATTTGCGACATCGATAGATCTTGAGATAATCATGCTAAGTGAAATAAGTCAGACATAAAAATTTGAAAACCACATGAGATTACTTATATGTGGGACATAAATCTGAAAGCAACAAACATGACAAACAGACTCATGACCATGGACAGTAGACTTGTGGTTATCAGAAGGGTAATTAACTTTCATGTAGTATACAGTATTTAATAAAAGACACATGTAAAATATGTAAATTGGAAACATGTTTTTTAAATCTGACAATACTTGCAAATTTTTTTAAACTTAAACTGATGAAAGAATATTTTATTACTTGCATTGTTTAGTATTCTGGGTCATTGTGGCAATAAAATTATAGAATAGCTTTTGTTTTAATATTTTTAAATTATATATGCTCATATACTTATTGTCTGCTCTCAGGCAGAATGTTACCTCTGTACCACCCATCATATGATATAATGGAAAATGACACTGAATAGGATTTTCTTTAATAATCACTGCTTTGGCAAACCTAGTACTCATTGACTTTTTATCTCTCACTATAGGAAGCCTGTAAGACTGACTTTAGCGAAAGTTAGAAAAGCAAGTATCTAGGTCAGAAAAAAAATATTTATATCCAGCTGGCATTAGCGATTTAAGTAGACTGAGGAGCATGTTTAAGTATTGTGAAGTCGGCCATCTTCTCATGGGATCAGGAAGAAGGAAAGAAAGAAAAAATTGGGGAATGTTTCTTGATTGCAGTAAAAAGATGTGGAACATATATATGCTATTTTATCCCTAGAAATTTCAAAATCTATGGAACACCAATGCTTTAAGGATCATATGGCAGAGATACTGGTCATGGTATAGCTTCAGGTAAATATTCATTGGTCTAGTAAACAGGAAGCAGAAAGTTGGCTTCTCAGGCCTCAGCAATTTATAGTAAGATGTGATAGTGGTAGTCACCATTTGCCTAATTTTGAATAGGCAGTTGTGTTTTTTTTTTGTAACTATGTACTTCAAATGATAATTACAAAACAGAATGGCTGGCACTTGATAGAAGTTCTAAAGTGGTAGCTATGAGTGGCATTATTGTTATTATTAACTTTCAACAGATTCTATACTACATCAAGCCATTCAGTTGATTTAATCAGCTTAAACTCTGGTGTCATATAGATCATAATCATTTTTATTAATAACTAATTCTTTAGCTATATTTCTCATTTTCAAGTATGTTGATTTGAATTGAACTGAAGTGTCTGATCAGATCTTTTCCTAGTTCCCCTTCTCCCATCTATCCAGTCCAGTCTTCATTGAAATGCAATGAGATGCATACTTGATATATTCCTAAGTGGAGCCAGCACATTTTTGACACTGTTCACTGAGCTTAAACAGCTCTTCTTGAAATTGAGTTGCCTTTTTTTTTTTTTTTGATTGTTGACTCTGTTCTTAACTACTTTACCATTTCAAAGTCTTCTGTGTGTCACAGCCATAAAAAATTAAAGTTAGGCTATGAATTTAAGAGTTTGCCATCCTTACTTATAAAAAAACGAAGAAACACTTCAAAGAGCCATTGCTGGAAAAGAATGTTGTGAAATGGTATATTTTCATAAATTGATAAAGATTATAGCTTCCAAATGATATTTAGAGAACAAAATGTTCACAGGATAAATGAATGCCTATTATTTTACAATAATTGACAATAATATTACATTAAAAGGCCAAGGAATTATTTCATTTACTATGTCAGTCTTCCCAATTTTTTTATGATTTACCTTTGGATCCTAAGAAAATGAAAATATTAAATTGTCTATGATAAACTTCTTCAATTGTAGCGTAAGACAGAATGCTTCTGAATTGTGAACTCAAAAGATTATTTTAATGTCCTTAGTAGCCCAAGCATATAAGGGAAGAGTTAATTTTTTAGATAAGCTCACAGTTGAGGATTTCTATACTGTAGACAAGCTTATTTTAGTTCCATGCATGGACCATGCTCTTTTTTCACTTCACATTCTGCGTTTGTGATCTCTTCAGTTCTATAGACCCTTCTTCCCCACTCTTGATTTTAAAATACATTAGAAATTACTTCCTCCTGAAAGTCTTCCAGAGCTCTTAGATTACTGTCTCCTATTTTGTATTATTATTTTACCCTATACTTTTCTCTATTCAATATATTTTTTGTAATCGTCTATTTTACTTCTGAGAACTTACAATTGCTACAAACCCTGGGGCATTGCCTCCTTACCCCTGAACTTTTTTTCCCACTGCCAAGACCAGCATCTGATGATAATGTATTGATGTTTGTTGAACAAGTGTTTTAATGAATGAATAACAAGGGAGTGAACATGTTGAGTGTGATGACAGGGGCAGCAGCATGGGATCCTGGCAGGTTACAGAAGGAAACAAAGCTTAAACAGCTAATAGTAGCCACGAGTAAAGCCATGATAAGAAAACAAGTTTTCTCATTTTCAGTCCACTTCTAATTCTACCCCAGTATGCTACCTTAATTAATCATGGTCCTATGATTATGTAAGTTATGGTAAACTGAAAGCAAGTGGAAGTGATTTAATAAAACATTTCTTTAAAATTTACTTTGGGGTTAATATCTGTGTTCATTTTTACTGACTTTAGTAATTCAGGTTCATAAAACCTGCTCCAGAACTGTAACTCATTTGTTCTCATTTACATCTCTAAAGAGCAAGAATTCTATCAATGAATAATGAGTTACAACAGCTGGACTTTTATAGCTGAGAAGATACATATAGTACTATAAATAAATCGATATTTTTATTGGCACGTTATAGCCAAAGCATTTTTTTGTCTCTTAAATTAAGCCTTAATTGATTTTTGTAAACAAAGTTGGACTTCAGTGAAAAGTTTGTCAGCAAACTACAAAGGTATACCTTCGTTGGATATTAAAATAGAAAAATAGCAATGCTAGATGGCCTGCTTTGTTGGAAAAAACACTTAAATTTTAAAAACCCAATTCGATCTCACTCTCTGATTATACGTCCAGAAAATTTCACAGGGAAGAATAGAATAACTCATTTTTGTGGTAGAGGAACTATGTGGTATAAGAGAAGTAGAAAAATGGCATAGCATTCCTCCAAACAGAGAAAGGAAAGCCACTTATATCACCTTTTGGTCACACTTAGCTAATAAGTGTTCCTTTAAATCTCCAACTTCCCTCATAAAGAGGAAATAGAAAATAATATAGATCAGGAGAAAGAGATCAGAAAGGATATTTCTTATTTTTTCTCTCCTGAGTTCTTCCGTACAAAGGAAATATGTAAAAAAATAATAAAAATAATATAATTTTTTTCTTAATTGCTAACAGCTTAGCACACTATTTAAATATTCTAATTTCAGAAAGAATTGCTGTCTAAGAGAGAGTCAAATAATTTTTCTTCATTATCCTCTATTTGTTATTTTACGTTATTTTATACTATTAGAGTATCAGAAAATAAATCCAAATGTGGTGCTCTTGTGTACCACTTACATTTTTTACATCATTTGCTTATTACCTATGTTCATTTGATTACTATAAATCTGTTTTATTTTACAGACAAAATTAATAACAGGATTAATATCTATATATGATTTTTTTTAATTTAAAAAATAAAAAATTCTGTTGAGACTATCTAAGGAGAAGATATATTATTTACAAAGGATCCAACATTAGGCTCATCTTAACTTTTTTCCCTGTAACTGTTTTAACAAAAGGCAGTGGCACAATTTCTGCAGAATTTGTAGGAAAAAAATTTGTTCCTCAGTACTTATATACCTAGTTCTACTCCTGTTTGAAAGAATAAAATGGACTAGACTAATAAAACAACCATGGGATTGATTAAATATTAATTGTACACCAATATATTTTCCAAGTCACTATAATATTGATTTAATTTAAATTAACTTTAACTTTTTTGACTCATTCCATTTTTTTTCTTTAAGAAGAAGCTTAGTTTTAATAATTAAAACTTGCTTTTAATAATGAAAACAAACTGGGTTAAAATTTCTTAAAGATAGTAATCTCAAAGTCAACTCATCAGTCATCTGTTTTTAAAATTGACTCTAAGCATTAGAAAAAATAGCATGAATTGAGTTTCTGTTCCTAAGACCTGAATAGCTTTTTACTAGAACTCCAGGGGACTCAAGCTTCCTGTCTGACATGCTCCCAGTATATTTTAACCACATCCCTATTACCGTAGGAAGAAATATACAAAAATAGTTACCTAAATTAGTGTGAAGAAAATGCTCAGCCATCATGGTGAAGACAATGTTAGGGTTCTGCAAGTTGTTTGGTTGCTTTCATCACTCACAATTTTTGTTTTTTGAGGTATCATAAGCTTCTGTCAAGATCTGACCATCCTACATAATCTTTGACAGGTGAATGGAATATTAAACAAATTTATTTCTTCAAAATACATTTGTGAATATTTATTCTAGGCATATTAAAGTATTAATGAGAACTACTTTGCTTTTTTTCTAGATGGGGAGACATCAAATGACATGCAGCAATTAAAATTTTTAATAAGTACTATTAGTTAAAGAGTACAAGAATGGAAATGGAATTTAATATCACAATGTAAAAAGGGGAGAGAGAATCAATGGCTTTTGTTAATTTTGTAGTTATAGTAAAGTGTAAAGTACAGAAAAAAAAAAGGAACATATTCTTCCACTTGACATTACCTAACAAGAAAATTGAAAAAACCACACCGTTTAACCCTTAAACAACTCAGTCGTCAAGGGTATTGATCTCTGGGCAGCTGAAAATCTTCATATAACTTTTCACTCCCCAAAACCTTAACTACTAATAACTTGCTGGTGAACAAAAGACTTATTAAGAACATAAATGATCAATTAACACACATTTTGTGTTACATATGTAATTTACTGTATGATCACAATTAAGTAAGCTAGAAAAAAGAAAATGTCATTTGAAAAATCATAAGAAAATGCATTTATGATATTTTCTGAAAAAAAATCTGCATATAAGTGGACCCACACAGTTCAAATTCATGTTGTTCATATTTAATTCTGAATTTGTAGTGTTTTTTTTTTTCATTTGTAAGAAAGTAGTGCCCAGATAAATATGGCTTTGGATTTAAAATTGTTTTAACCCTGACTTTCTCTTGTTACATGAAACTTTTACTATTCTATGATAATATTCTCTTACTACTAAAGGTAGACAAATAATTTTTGCTATAATTTCTATTTATGTCAGAGTTTAATATACCAGAAAATATTATCCATCATATAATATGTGTTGAAACCTGACCAAAATAGCCTCAGATGGCCTTTCTAAATTTAAGTCCTAGATGCAGAAAGAATGTCCAGGAGCTTGTAATTTTTACTCGTATTTTAAAAAGAAACTCTGCATTGTATTTTAGCTTGATAATTGGATACTTTTTCTTTAATATAGTATATATTTGGATTCTAATTGCATACATACACACATGAACACACACCCACACATCTCCCCCAAATGTGCCCTAACTCAGTGAAAATTATTTTGGCCATTATATTGGATTATTTATGAAATTGTAGTTAAAATCACCAACTTAAATTTTTTTATTTGTTTCATCATCATCATCATCACAATGTCACTATATTCTGGGTAGAAAGAAATAATCAGTAATATATCAGAAAAGAAACAAATACCATTTTACATTGTGCCTTCTCCCTCAAGTCTTTTTTTTAATTTAAATATTTCTTAAATTATACTACTAATTGCATATTACATGATTTTTCCTCACCTTTTCTTGTTTGTTTGTTTTTGCTTGGTGACTTCAAAGTGACTTGACTAAAATGAACCATGATTGTGGCTAATTTTGATGGTGAATTTGAACTAAAGTATAATATTGCAAATTTGTACTCATAGAAGAAGCAGTGCAATAGAATGGAGAAACCATGGGATTCATGATATCATTTTTTTCATTCCTAATTTCTTATTAGTTTTATCACCTTGGACAAGTCACAGTATATATTGATCCTCACAATATCACAGTGAAGAAAATGTGATAATTAAGATTATAGTGAAGTGTAAAGGGTTTTACAGTTCAAGGTTATAAAATTGAAAAGTGATTTCTCTGTTAAATACCCATAACAAAGTTCCTCAGAAAGTATTTTCTTATCTAGGAATAAGCATACAATGGATGGTTTTGGTTGGTGAGAGTCACTTATATTGCCATAATGACAGCCCTCATTAATCAGAAGTTGCCATGACCTCCATAAAAACATTTATTTTTCAACATTTAGGATATAGTATGTGTGGGTTACTATTTCAAAAGCAGAGTTGGTTCAGATCCCATAGATTATAATGATTAATGTTTAAGACTCCAGAATCAGGCTGATATTGAATGCTACTTTACTAATAACAAACTTTGTAACCTTAGTCACATTACTGCATGTATTAAATTGTAATCTGTAAAAGCAGGATGTGATATGTTTGACAATATGTGTAGAGTTTAAACAACTTCTGTTATAAAGGAGTAGTCAATTTTAGCTTTACCTATTAGTGTTGGTTTGTCATCGCTGTTATTTATTATTAAAGATTTTAAAGAACAAAGCAGTGTGGACTTGAAAGTGACCTTCTTTGGAACTTTAGAAAGTCATATATCTTAGTTCTATAGCTTGTCAATTAATCAATCACATTAAATTATTTAAATCCTTCTAAGTAACAACTACTTATCTCATTGAATTCCAAAGAGTAGCTTATAACTTGGCACTAGATGACTAAATGTGAAACATTTTCCAAGTTTCAAATGGATAATGGAGAAAGAGAAGATATTTAGAGTGTTTTATAGATGCTTTGGGATTTTATTGAAATAATTAGTTCAATATTCATTTATGTTCAGAACTTAAAATACTTTGATCATTCTTAGATTTAATGAGGGCTCACTTGACTGTACTACATTTGACTATATTATGAAGTGGAATATCTTTAAATTTCTAATTAGACAATAATATAGAAAATTATCCTTTAAAAGCTTATATGAATATAAAATATGAATATTTTATTCTAATTCCTAAGTATTCAAAAAAATTTTATTATAATAGTAATTTATAAATAAACTAGACTTAGCATTTTTTCCATCTAAATGCTATGTCCTTTGCAGTTGATGTTTATTGTACTTGAGACTACTCTCTTGAAATGAGAATATGTAACTTTATATCCAAATGAATGTGTTTAGCATGCTGTTTTCTTCTTTGTGGAAAGTTCTGTACCTCTATTTCCTATGCTAGCAAAGATGCTAATAGATAAAGAGAATTGAAAATGTTAAGTTCATAAGTTGAAGTTTGAAATCTTAATTAAATTTTGGTATTTCTTCATTTAAAAATAAGGAGATGATATGATTTTTGAAAATCATAATTGTTCAGAAAAATCTTTACTTTGAAATATTTTACTTTATGCTGACTTTATTTTTAAAAACTGGTATTAATAATTTGTTAGTGAGAAAGTACTGAGTTTCTACTATGAACAGCCTACTAAATAAAGATTAAGAGAATGAGATCGAATATTATCACACCTATGTAAAACCATCGAGGTCCCTGTGTACAGGGCCTACCTAAGATTAAAGTTATAACAGGAGAATTCAGAATCTTTCTCCATCCTCCAACAGCAGTCAAGTATGGGGGAAGGATCTCCTGCTTACAGGGACTGCTAAAAATGGAGCAGAAACAGAGTAAATTTTCCTAGCATCTCAGTCCCAACATTAATCACAGAAAAACCAACCAGTTGCTAGAGAAATTTGAAGTTTGAGGTGCACTGAAGAGTCTGAGCCAACAGCAAAACCCAAACCTAACTCAACTATTTTTTCAATATTCATAAGACTATCCAAAGAGAAGAGGAGGCTTAAAGTTTATTTAACTCATGTGATATAATATTATGGTATTAATGGCAAAAAGGAATAAATAAAAATGTGCAAAAGTTTTATGAATAAAATTTTCTTTATAAAAATATTAAAGACATTTTTAAATGTAGCGATAGACTATTTAGTTATATAAAAAAGCTTAACATTATATCAGATTTTAATTCTCTCCAACTTCATGTATAGATTCAATGCAACATCTTAAAATCACAAATGTATTTTGTAGTATTTGACATGACATTTCTAAAATTTTAATATGAATGTCCAAAACTAGCCAAGCGACACTTAAAATAGTGTCCTTAATGGCTACTTGATAAGACACAGATGGAATTGATAGATGAAGAAAAGATCACTTCTTTGTTATTGATGCTGCAAGTATCTAGAAATTGCATGGGAAAAAAATGGAATTGAATCCTTACTTCATGCAATATATATTTAAAAATTTAAAGAAAATATATTAATATGCAGTATATTAAATGTTCAAAGTAAAATATGAGAAAACATATTCATGATGTTTACAGGGACTTAATACAGGATAAAAAGTAAACAAAAGAAAACATTCATAAATTATACAACCTTAACATTATAAACACTATTACTATTAACATTAAATTATAACACTATAACATTATATATTAAAATATCCTGTGAGGAAAGTGAAAAGAAACACTACAAACTTTCTTGGAACACATTTAAATGTTGAAAGATTAGTTACAAAATATAGAAAGTATTTATGAATCAATATATAAAGAAAGCAAACACTAAAAAACAAACAAACAAAAATGTCAAAGAAGAGAAAGCAGAAATTGTCTATAAACTTTAATAGGTAGAGATAGATAGATGGATGATAGATGTATCAAGATAGATATATCGATAAGCAAGGTAATACAGAGTGAAACCTGTGTTAAAGGAAAGCATTATTTTCTCACAAAATGAGCATCTTTTAGAAAACAGATGTTGCTAATGACAAGATGTAAAGTAGCAAGCACTCTTAGTCACAGCAGGTAGAGCGCTGGAGCAACAACTTAGAAAAACATACCTTAAAACTTAGGGATTACATTCCTAGATACTTGACCCAGAAAACATCAATACCTCTGCATCATTTCTATTTTATAATATACATATGAATGTAAATGTTAGTATATATGTGTTTTTCATAGCTCTAGACTTGAACAGCTCTTTCTTGACCTGTATCCCACCATAAGGTTACTTTCATAAGGCTTTTATTTTAGTACAGTACATATATTTTCATATATTCCTTGTATGTTTACTATATATTTTTAAAATTTTTAGTTATAATTCATATAACATATACTTGCTTATGTATATGTTACATAAATATATAAATTTATACAAATGAAACTTATTTACATATAACTAACACTTTGCTATGAATTCATGTATCAATATGTCTATAAATTTTGAAATATACACTTAAGTATAAATAAGTTTATTTAAGATTAAATAGTACTTAGTATGAACTATACTTATATATCAAGTAAAATGGATATAAATATATGAATTTAAATAAGCTTTCTTTTATAGTTAACTTGTAGCTATTGAGCGTGTACTAAGTTTAAGGATTATTGGTACATATTTATACATAGGCACATGGAGTTAAGTGTATAATACAATTACAAATACAAAATGCTTCCCTCAAAATTAAAAAATTAAAATAATTAAAATATATTTAATGGCATCTGAGCAAATCACTTTTAATACAAGTTATCTTCAATCATATTAATAATGAAGACATGCAATGACATTTTAAGAGATTTTAGAGTTTTAATTATATACTTACTACATAAGTATATTTAGTAAGTATATAATTATTCATTGTAGTTTTGGAAATGCGATTATTATTATTCATATGCATTGGTTATAGGTAGGTAGTATAAAATCCTCTAACATTTATTTTCTTTAGTAAAATAGCCTGAAAGATGTAGGTTTAGCTAAAAATTCTCTATAAAAATGAATAAATACATTTGTAAAAAAATGGGAAGAAATGTGACATGGGTTGCAAAGGCATACTATGTATTAGAAATGAAAGCAGGATGAATCAGGTAGACTAACCCATTGTTTGAGGAAACTGCTATGTGAAATTCCACACACACACAAAAAACATGTCACACTGATTTTCATGAAAGAAGTAATTTGGGCTTTGTGGGTGACAGTAGTGGGGTGTATAGAAAAACAGTTATCAAACATTATATGTTATACCTATAAAATTATTCTACCAGTGCTAAGAAATCCTAGATCTGATAATATCACTTGATTTTAAAAAAATATTGAGCATGAGAGTGAATGTATAAACATATACAGTCCTTCAATGTTATTTCCTGAGATTGATACATGGATAATAATTGTTAGAAAACATGCTATATATTTGCAATGCCATATGAGAACGTTTTCAAAATGTAGAAATGTATGCCATTTCACTCTACCATTTCACCATTGGAGAATAGGACTCTCATTGTATCCTGCCTCCTTTCTATGTGGCTGTTCCCTCACATAGCAATAGCAGGATTGTACTTACAGTATGCATGCATAGTACAGTAACAGGATTTGGGTGATTAATTTAGGATTTTGGCATTATTGTCAATACTTTAGGATTGTGAAAATTTTCCAAGTTGCTATAAACCATGTTTAATAAGGGAATATTTTCATGGAGTGCAACTTATTTAAAGAATCTTTTAAACAAAGCATATCTGTTAAACTCTGTCAACCCTATTTTATAGCACCCCACTTTTCACCTCATATTCTTCAGTGTTGATCTAAGCAGTTAGAAGCTCTGCTAGGAAAAGCAACTCTGTATATACAGACCCAGTGAAAAACAGTCAAGCCTTTTCTCTTAAGTAAGAGGTAGAAAAATGTCTCCATGAGGCAGAATCAGGCACAAAAACAGTGTTTATGGGGGTCTTCCATACCAACACGCACTTTTTAAATGTTCTTAAAGTAGTTCAAAGGGAGAAAGCTTCATAATTGATATAATTTGGCAATATAGGATGTAAGAATTCTTTTTTTTTAGATATTCCGTTATTTTTAAATTAAATTTATTGGGGTGACATTGGTTAATAAAGTTTTATAGGTTTCAAGTGTACGATTCAATAATATATCATCTGTATATTGCATTGTGTATTTACCATCCAAATTCAAATGTAAATATTTGATGTACCCTGAACAGAGCCTTAAAAATCAACAAGGGAGAGGAGATATTGTAAAAGAAACAATGAGTTTTTTAGCAGTAGAGGCACACTTGGCATAATGCATAGCAACACAGGCATAAACACAAATGTAACACATTAGTTTGAAATAAGGTTTCAATAATTTAAAATACAAGTTAAACTTACTAACAAAAATTGATATTATATCTAATGGAAAGTTTTTCTCAGAAACGAAGTATAAGTGATGAAAATAATTTTTGGTGTTAATTTGATGTATATGAGTTTACTTAATAAAATCTCTAGAATTTTTCAAAGAAATGAGGGATGGACACAAGTTATGGGGCAAATTAAATAATCACATAATTATATATATATGTATAGATATATAATTTATATGTATATGTAAATGCACCTCCCACATATACACATATGATATTTACTACTACTCTTTTATACAGAGAGTATACAAGTCTATATAAAACCAGCATTTTCTAAGTAAAATCTAGTACTTTTCAGGAATATAATATTTTCTGGAATATGATCTTAAAATCTTGTAAGAAGTTTCATAATCTTGTGACCTGTAAGAATTCCTTTATAAATTTAAAATTATAAACATGTAAAAGCAGATGATATACTCATATATATTTTAGTATAAATATGTGTAATACACTGATTTACTAAAAAAATAAGCAACAAAATATCAAATTTTGAATGAGGATTCTGGTGAACTTGTGAAAAACATATACTTTAAAAAATAAATAATGATATTTTTTATGTAAATGATGAGAATTATGCTTAATGGATTGTTATTAAAAATTAGGGCATTCAGGGATTTGATTTGAAAAGTAATATGAGATATGAGATGGAAAAAACCTCTAATATTCAGCCATAAGTGGTGTGCTAATTAAACTGCATAATCAAGTAATGTCAAGGATTTAAAGATTATTATACAGCTGCTTCAGAATGAGTGTGGAAAATGAGTGAGGATTAGTTACTGTTTACTCCTTTTTAACTCCTTTAAAACTTGCATATATTCAAGCTGGAGGTGGCAAGCAGGAGAGTAAGAAGAAATTACTGTAGGCTAACCCATTATCTTCCCACTTGGAGATTTCTCTTTCCATCTTAATTTAGTCTTCTCATTCTGGTCTATTTGAATTTGTTTTTAGTGAAAATCTATTATTTTATTAAATTTTGTTCTTGGTGCTTACTCCTCAGTTTCAAACTCCAAAAGTATGGATATTTCAAGGTACAAGGCCCTGTATCCCACTTAAGCCCAGGAGGCCACCAGCAGATCCACAATACAGAATTCCTTTACATATAGGGAGTACATGCACATCTATACAGATGCATGGGATACCATTTGAGTATTTTGCTTTAAATGGTATAGTGCTTTTTTTTTTTTTTTAATTTGGAGTGTGGCTGTTTTTATCATCTTTGTGATTTGCAACCATGAAAACACTGGTTACATTCTACCTTAGCCATTCAAGAATTTGACATTTTTGCTCCAAAACCTTGATGCACATACATGACTGGATACCAGAAATTAATTGTAAACAAAGAACTTCTGTGATTTGAAGACCAACAATGTTAGATGAGAAGAAACCCTTTTGGTATACCATTACTCTCATTGTTGGTGGTGATGGTAGCAAAAAACATTAGTATTTTAGCAAATATATACACTATGTAGAGTACACCGTGCTAGTGCCTACTGTTGCTGGTTGATACTGACTATACCTTTGTATAGACTTTGATTTGAAGTGAAGTCTGGAAAATATGGATATCTGATAATTCCGTCTTTATTTCTTTAAAATTATTCTTTTTTTCATCCTATTTAATTTGTTTAGATATGTGTAGTATATATTGCAGACTATATATGATAGAGAACTAGAAACATGTTAATAGATTCCATGTCCCTCGTGTGTTTTGCATGGCTATTTTCAAGAGACTGAATTTGACTTTCCCTAATATACGATGCTTTTTCACTCCACGGGTGCTGAAGAATAGGTTTGACCTTGCTCTTTTAAGTGGGATATAGCCAGCTATTGTAAAGTAATTTTATTTTATCAAATTTGCTGTTCTGCAATAGATTTAGTGACTACCAAATTCCTGCTTTGAATTCTTAACTGTACTTCATTTTTAACTCTCCTGTGTCATATCACATTTTGCCATGTGTACAATTTTTTCTCATTTGATTAATTTTTAGCTTTTCTACTGAATTATTTCCAAGATTTTACAGGAAATTTTAGTATTTTTCTTCTTGTTTTATCACTTGGAATGCCTAACACAGTGATTTAATATAATTATTAAAATTTTTGTGTGATTAGAAAATACTAGGTAAAGATATTGATATTTTTAGGCTTTTTCTATAGATGAAAGCATGGTATGGTATGATGAAATCAATACTAAACTAAAAATGTTGGTTCTAGATATTCTGTCACTGACTTTGTGAAAGACAAAAAATGAGGAAATAAAAGGGAATTGAAGTACATGATCTCTAAAGTCTTTCTATGACTTTACATTTATATAATTTTAGAATACCTCCTATCAAAGGTATCACATGTTCTATATTTCACTGTAGCAAAAGGCACCCAAAACACAATTAGCAAATACTAAGAAATGGTTGACCAGAAGCTCTCCGTTCAGTAATTTGACAATAGAAAAGAATATATTGTTTTCATGATTATCACACTCAGTTTTCTCACGAAACTAAGATCCAATAAAGTTTTAACATTTTAAAATTTTCCCACTTTCCATAGTAAAATAAAACCCCTGCATATCTTAAGAAGTGATTCCAAGTGTGTTCTTTGGCTTTGAACATGGCTTTGGCATTCTTTTATTTGAAATTTCATTATTTTGCTCACATTAAGTTCATAGTTTTCTCTTACGCATCCATATTTTTTTAACTTTAGAATTGATTCAAATGTTTTTTAATCCATGAAAAAACATGGGTCTAAGGATATCAAATTTTTAAGGTTCACACTAGAGTGTTCAGTTTTTTTGACAAATCTGATTACATAGTTGCTCTAATTGACATTTTAGAGTTAAAAATATTGTTTAATGTCTTTCATAACTGATTTATACACTTATATTTAACATAAGCCTTTTTGACATATAAACTATTTAAACTACTTTATTTATACCTAGAAATATATCAAAGTATTCATATATGACATGTAGCAGACAGTAATTCTGGAAGTCAGAAGCAACTCAGAACATTTGGTTTAGAAATTTGGATTGGAAATTTGCTGCCACAGTTTTCTATGTGTACTCATTTTAATTGAGGAAGTATCTCATTTTTTATATGTTGTTTTAATAGCTTGTGTACCTTCAAGAAGAATATTATTCCAGCAATGAAGTTTAAATGATCTCTTAATCGTATGTACCTACCTCATAAACTTCTTAACATTAATTAGAAAAATGCTTTAAAATAGTTTAAGAATTAAAATAATGCTTTCTGGTAAAAGTTTATTGTTTATAATAAAATCAGATTCTTGAATCAAAGATGGCAATTCTAATAGGATTAATATTAATTTTTTTCAAGTAATTTATAATGTGTACTTTATGGAAGTTGGTAATAATTCATGACTGTATAACTGGGCTGGACCTCTTATCTTTAGGGTGTGAATATAAGGCATAAATAAGAAACATTTATTTTGTAAGAGTAAAATATTTTTAATTCTATTGATTTTTTCCCTTCATATTAAGGGTTCATGTGTTTAAAGAAACTTAAGATATCTGAAATGTTTATTGCCTTAAGGTTTATGTTATTGGATCTATTGGTAGAGTCTCTAAAGTATTAATATTTCAGTTCTCTTGAGTACATAAGATATTTGTACTTATGTTCTTTAGTCCAGGTTATGATGTATGATATGTAATATTGCACGTTTTCCATATAATTATCAAGAACATTTCACCTTGAGTAAAACAAACCAAAACAAGGTAACCATTGTTTTTACTTGATAAAATTACTTTGAATTAATGAATAAACAATAAAAAATTACTTTTAGGAAATAACTGAATAAAATTACTGTTATATAGATAGATTTTAGTTTAATATTAATATGGATTTTAAAACATCATTGATTTGTTTTTTAAATATATTCTCAAATACTTTTTGTAATGAGTTTTGAAACTCTATTTCCACTGAAAGCATTTGTAAAAATACATTCATTTTCTATTCCCCCATTTATTTCAGTTTCTCTTTGCACATTGTCTTGATTCATTCCTGCTTCAGACCAGCTTTCTCTACCTGGGGAGAGGGGCAGATGTTGGTGCTCAGAGCTTCCTGACTTCACTTCTATCAGTCTCACCACCAGAGAAGGGATGAACTGCTCCCTTAGGTCTAGTATTTTTTAAATCCCAGGTAAGGGACATCATTGGCTTATCTGGAATCATGTGCTCTTCCTAGGCCAGTTGGCAAGCCCAGGACACAGAGTCTTACCACAGGACACTCATCTGTGAGGCTGAGAATGTTCAGGGAGGAAGCATCATCATAGGTCGATTATGTTTGGCTGGTGAGGGATGGAGCCAAGATTTAAACTGATTTTTGCTTGTCACCAAAACTTGTTTCCTAGCCTATACCACATTGTAACTTTAACTTGATAGGCTTTTAAAGAACACCTACTGAGTGCAAAATCCTGTGAGGCAAACATAAAATAATCTCAACTGGTGCCTATCTTTCTAGAGTTATTTGGATGACCTCCCTAGGAAAGTATAGTACCAGCAGAGAAGTTATGTACAAGGTACCAGGTGCCAGACATTAGGGAGAAAGGAAAGGAAATGTGAACTTATTGAATATTGACTCTGTGCCAGGCCCCGTACTAAACATTTTCACATGTATCCTCTAGATCTGCAATAATAGAGTAGCCACTTATAACATAGAGCTATTTAAATTTAAATCAATTAAATTTAAATACAATTTAATTTTCACTTCCTGCCATTAGTCACATTTCAGTGCTCAATAAACACATGTAGCTAGTGGCTACTATATGGACAGGAAAGATATAGCACATTTCTGTCATCACAGAAATTTCTATTAGACAGTGCTGATCTAGCTAGCCCATAAGCCTCATAAGAGTGTTACTGGGTATGCATTTTGCTCTCCATTTTATGCTCAATACTTTGCAGAGTACCTGACACATGGTAGGTGCTCAACAGCTATGTGAATGAGTAAATGAATACATAGAATTGTGTGTGTGTGTGTATGTGTATACACACACACACACACAATTATATAAATTTTGGGTATATTTTGCCATAATAAAAAAACATGAATAAGTATTAAATTATTACTGATCTCTGATGAAAAAATTCAGAGTTGGAAAATTTTAAGCATTTTCCTAAGTATAAGGTAAGTTGTTAACATCAGAGCATTGAACATATATGTTGTTTTCTGTATGATATAGTAAATCTGGAAAAAAGTGTTTTTAAGTTACAAGGTACTTACTGTTATTTATTAACATTTCATCTTAAAATAATGGGTTAAAACAATTATATATATTCTTTATATAATTAAAAAATTTTAAATTGACAGAATACACATACCATTAACTTATCATCTTAACCATTTGTAAGTGTACAGTTCAATACATCATATTTTTGTGCACCAATCTCCAGAACACTCTTCATTTTGCAAAATTCAAATTTGTCTCTCTTCCTGTTATTGTATTTATATGTGTATGCATGTGTGTTTATATATGATTTTACATAGGAATCATATATATAATTCTTTATGTGTATACACACACACACACACACACACACACACACACATGAGAGAGATTGGAGGGAGAACTACATCCTTAAGGTGTTAACAGTGGTGAAATTTATGTATTTTTTTCTTTTTAACTTTAGATTTTTTTCAGTGAATGTAGAATTAGTTTTGTTAAACGAAGCAATAAAACTTGTATTTAGACATCTACATTTATTACCCAAGAAACTAAATGTTTTAATCCATTATTTTAAGATGAAATGGTAATAAATAATAACAGTAGGTATCCTTTAACTTGAAAACAAGACATATTTTTTTCAGATTATTTACTATATCATACAGAAAACAGCATATATGTCCAATGCTTTGATTTTAACAACTTACCTTATACTTAAGAAAATCCTTAAAAATAAAAAATTAGAGGTCTGATTTTTTCATCAGAAATCAATAATCATTTAATATTTACTTATGGATTTTTTAAATTGTAAAATATACATAACATGAAATTTATCATTTCAATCATTAAGTGTACAGTTTAGCAGTATTAGTACTATTACATTATTGTGCAATTCTTACCATTAGTCATCTCTAGAACTTTTTTTATCTTCCCAAACTGAAACTTCTGTCTGTTAAACAATATCTCCTCATTATTCTCTCTCCAGTTCATAATAACTACTATTTTACTTTCTATCTCTATTAATTTGACTAATTTAAGTACCTCATGTAAATAGAATTATGTATTTGTTCCTTTGTGCCTATTTTATTTAATTTAGCATAATATCTTCAGGATTTATCAACTGTTGTAGCATGTGCCAGATTTTCCTTTATTTTTATATCTGAATAATATTCCATCGCATGTGTGTGTTTCACATTTTTTTTTCATTCATCCTTAAATGAGTACTTGGGTTATTTCTACATTTGGCTATTGTAAATAATGTTGCTATGAACATGGGTATACACATATCTGTTCAAGTTCCTTTCAGTTCTTTTGAGTATATACCCAGAAGTGAAATTGCTAGATCATACAATAATTATATTTTTAATTTTTTGAGGATCTACCTTACTGTTTTTTTCGTAGCAGCTCTACCATTTTACATTCCTACTAACAGCACACAAGAGTTTGAATTTCTCTGCATCCTTCCCAACACTTGCTATCTTCTCTTTTTCTGATGATAGCCATTCTAATGAGTGTGAGATGCTATCTCGTTGTGATTTTGATTTTCATTTCCCTAATTAGTGACGTTGAGTATCTTTTCATGTGCTTATTGAGCATTTGTATATCTTTAATTAAATGTCTTTTCAAGTTCTTTGCTTATTTTTTAATTGTTTTTTTTTTTTGTTTTGTTTTTTTGTTGTTGACGTGTAGGGGTTCTTTATATATTCTAGATAGTAACTGTTTATCAGATGCATAATTTGAAAATATTTTCTACCATTTTATGAGTTCCTTTTTTATTCTATTGTGTCATTCAATACACAGAAGTTTAAGTTTTGATATAGTCCAATTTATTTTTTTAATTACAGATGCTTTAGGTGTCGTATCCAAAAAATTGTTGTCTATTTCAATACCATAAACTTCCCACTAGGTTTTCTTCTAAAAGTTTTACAGTTGTAGCTTTTTCATTTCTCTGATCCATTTTGACTTCATTTTTGTTTATGATGTAGAATAAAGATTCAGCTTAATTTTGTTTTTGTATGTGGGCATTCACTTCTCCCAATAACAGCTGTTGAAAATATTGTCCTTTCTTTATTGAATGGTCATGGTAGCCTTGTCAAACATAATTTAATCACATAAGTAAAGTTTTATTTTAGTGTTTTCTATGCTATTCTCTTATTCTGTATATCTGTCTTTGTGCCAGTACCACACTTATTTTATAGCTGTGACTTCATAATAAGTTTTAAAATCAGAAAACATGAGACATCTAATTTTGATTTTTATTTTCAAGATTGTTTTGTCTATTTAAGGTCATTTGAATTTCAATCTAAGTTTTAGGATAAATTTTTTTTCCATTGATTTGTGTCTTAATTTCCATAACATTTTGTAGTTTTCAGTGTAAAAGTATTTCACTTCATTGGTTGTTTATTTCCAAGTTAAGTATTTAATATACATTTTCAATGTAACTTTAAATTTCTCTTCATACACTGCTGTTAGTTTAGAAAGATATGTATAAACTACTTTTTATTAAACCTGTCACAAATATTTTCAATTAGACTTATGTCTCTTTTGTTTATAAGCAAGATGCTATGTCAACATTTATTTTATTACTTCTATCACATTGTAACCATATCATGTGTTTTAAGATCACTCACCCTAATAATAATATTTTAAGGATAAATAAGTTATTAAAATTTTTAAAATTTTGAATATCGACCTGATTTTGTTAAAAGATGCCACATTTTAAAACTGCTACAGCTATTATAAAATCAATCTAAAAGAAAATGAATTATTAAAAATTATGTAGTGGCAAAAGAAGTAATTTTCCTTTCTGATTATTGCTATTAAACATAAATTTGCAATGATAAAATTTTGCTGTACATTTAACCCCTTTAATATTTTAATTAAAATTGTAAGTTGAGGGGAAAAAAAGTAATTTGCAATAAAGCTTTCAAAGAACCTCATGTTTAACAACAACAAAAAAAGCCAATTTCTGTGTACACCTATATCACAACTATGCAATGCAAATCAAATGCAACCTCTTTCTACAATTTAGTTTTTGCATCATGTTAGGTGAATAAAATATAAAAATAAGAGTTTCCATCAGTTGGAGAAATTTTTAGAATCTTTCTGCAAAAGTAAGATTTTTTTTTATAACAAAGGATTAGAAAAGGGATAGAAGAGAAATGGAGCAAGGCTGGAGAACTAAAAAAAAAGCAAAAGGGATAGAAAAAGAATGAATACAAAGGAGAAGAAAAAAATAGAATGAGTAACAGTAAAAGAGGGAAGTGAAAGGATATAAATGAAACTATCAGGAAAAAAATAGATGACAAGAGAAAAACTGAGACATACAATATCCACAAGAAACTCAAAAGACATAGATATATAGAAATCTAGAAAATGAAAAGCTGGAGTAAATTGTTAAAGAAGGGAGGAAGGGAGAGAGGCGATGAGAGGGTAGGGGGAAGGAAGAGAGGGAAGAGGAGATTCCAAAAAGAAATATATATTTTACCTGAAAATTGAAGTCATTGACATGGTCACCAAACCTTCACATAAGAGACAAGCATTAGCACAGAAGATAAAATTGACTTTATATGAGGGGATCAGGGTGGTTTTAAAGAGAAAATTTTTAACATTTAACAAAAATATTCTATGATTTAAAGGTATTCTCCAGTCACATAGTTCTGGCAAAAATAGGTAGAAGGGATCAGTATGTGGAATTTTTAGAGGTAAAATCCAATAATGCAGTTTATTAGTCTTAACAATGCAGTCTGGTTAGGTTAGGTGCCAATAGAGAATTATGTGGTCAGATCTTTCTGTTGGAAAAGGTCTTTGGGAGGACACAACTGCTGGTTGAACAGAGAGCTGGACCTGGACAATCAGAGGCTCCTTACCCCCTCCTCTGTCCTTGGAATGTAAGTTTTGCCCACTGTTCCCGCAGCCAGAATTGTTTTCAAGGACATAGCATGGAGAATAATGTGTCGATCTGGGAAGTATATGTAACTGAACTTCATTAAAACCTCTACCTAAACCTTTATGATTCTGGTGGATAGGCGTGGATATCTACTTGTGTTGTGGCCAAAGGAGATAAGCCTGGTATGTAAGCTCACTTGCTTATTAAACCTACCTCCTACCACTCTGGAGTGGTCTGTCTCTTTCGTTAGTTCTCCTGCCCACCATGTTTGAGGGCCAATTCCAGATTTCAATACTCTCAAAGTTTCCATTGCAGATCATTTTAAGGATTTTGGGCATTATTCTCTAGGTAATGATGAGTAAATAAATTGTCGTAAACAGGAGAATGCTATGATTATGTCTACTTAGAGAACTGGTAGCTATGTAATACATATTGATGGATGAAATTGCTTGAAACAAGGAGATTAAATAAAAGATCTTTGCTGTTACATAGGTAAGAGATGATGAAGGTAGAAATAATGTCATGAAACCTAGAAATAACAAAAGTTATCTAAAGAAAGTAGACTCAATAGTCAACAAACTGGATATTAGTAGTGAAGGAACAAGGCATAAGTAGTATGGTTAATAAGTGTCTCTCTTAGCTAAGAGGGTGTGTTGTGGTGCCTTCTACCTGATTAGCATTACATGAAGTGATCTTTCTAAAATGCAAATCTGATTGTTTCTCTTTCCTATTTAAGAGTTTTCAGTGATTCCACATTCAAAGGTAAAGTCGTCCAAACTCTTCTATATAGTGTAAATGACTCATTGTCTCTCCAGACTCATCTCTTTCTTGCCCTCATACCTCATTTTACACTCTAACCACACTGAACTTCTTTCACTTATCCAAATATAATATGCATATTTCCCTTGGGGCTTTGTTGCTACTGCCTGGAACTATTTCTCATTCTTTTAACTAAGGTGTACTTTGCCTTTTCTTAAATGTTACTTCCTATAAGAAATAATTCCTAAATATCCAAGAATAATTTAGATATCATTCATGTAATTGCACGTGGCCCCGAATTCATCACTGATACGTAATGTTAGTAAAATTGTCAGATTCCAACTAGAGATATACATGTGAGATTCTTAAAGAAAGTATGTTCACTACTGTAATTACCTGTCACATTAACTGGGTTGCTCTGTGAAAATTTGTGCAATGCAGTTGGATATTCGATTATCGGTTATTAGATATGTTAACTTCTATCTCTTTTTGTTTGCTTTATGTATCTTTAGTGTTAAACACCGTGGTTATTTTAAAAATGGCAATTGAGATTGATAAATACTCTCTTCCGCTTTCTTTTTCTTTGGAGGTTTTGCCATTTTGCTAGATTAACTACAGTTCCCCACTGGAATGCTAAAGCTGCTCCTTTCCAATTCCCTTGTGTCTCTTCCCCAGCAATAGCTACAGTGTTGCCACTGGTGAAGGGGAAAGAGGGGCTGGAAGCATTTGCTGTGACTTTCTATTTTTCTCTCCTATTTCTTCTCCCCTCCATCTCTGAGTAAAGTGATCAGCTACACCTACAGGGTGGATGGAGGAAAAACAGGAATTTGGATTTACTTTTTCTGTTGGCTTCCAGGCAATTATATTGTGTTTGCTTCCCTCACAAAGTGTACATCCCAGTTTTGTCATGGATGCGATTAGTTTGCACATCAGATAATCAGACACAGAGCAGAATGTCCTGTAGAAATTCATGGAAGGGAATGCTTATTTGTTTTATTTCTTTTTAGCCAGCATTTTAAAAATAATATACCTATACTCATGGATTATACTGCTTTTAAGTATCATTTCTGATACTGTAAAAATTGTTTCATATAAAAATACAAGTAAAGAAACAGAACTGAAAATCTTGATAAACTTTCTGTTTTTGCTTGTTGACAATACACCAAGTAGCGTGTATTATGCCTTAAATCTGGAATATTGTTAAAATTCTAAAAGAATTTTCTAATTTAGGGAAAGAACTTTTGTATCACAATTTATCCACTTGAAATAAACAGAATTCAAAAATGACTTGTATATTTAGAAGAGGAATAATTTATGAAACTTGGTTTGATTTGGAACATTTTATTTTCTTTAGGAGGATATTAAAGGATCAGTATTTACTTTTGTGGTCACAGATTAGGATTCTACATTCCCCTTTTCTATCTTTATATAACTTGTGCCTTTTAACCGATATTTTAAAATAATGCGTATCTATGTGGAACTTCATTAAAGTAAGTGATTGTTAATAAAATATGGTTATCTGTATTGAAGTACTGCAATTTAAAACAAAACCTTCTGCATGTTATGAAATGCAATAAAATGGCTTTAGGACCTAAAGTAGAGATTTCCTATACATAAATGATTGTTAAAACTGCAAAAAGAGATATGATTTAATATGTTAGCTGAAAACTTTAAATGTTTCTATGATAGAAATAGATATAGCATGGTAGTATAGATTCTAGGCTGTAGTTTGAAAGAAACCAATAGTGAAAATAAATTTCATGCCAGTAGACACTTTAAAAACTAGATTTAGCAGCAGTCACATTAGCTTAGATAATGGGAAAATTTTTCTTCATTGAAAATGCTCTGTGTCGCTTAAGAAGAACTTACTGAGGCAGCCTGCCATCTAGCTTTTTCACAGAAAAACAGGCTTACAGACTGCAGATGAGAGAGTCTGGAGCAGAGACAATTTTAACTTAGCCATTCCTAATTTATCTCAAGCATTTTCAATTCATCTTCACTGCTCTATGCACACAGGAACACCAGATTGTCATCCCTGGGGAACAGAATGCAACCGGGGATCTAGAGAGCTGTCACATTCCAAGAAATATTTAAATTGTGCTGATTTTCTTCTGGAGAACTGAGCCCAGGGAATGAAACTCTTCATCAAGTCATAGCTTTGCGGGCAATAGATCAGAGGATAATGCCAGTTTTCTAATGGATTATTGGTATCGGGCAGGTTTTCTCTGAAGGTACGTGGTTATTTTCTCAATTCATTATCCTCTCCTATTTATCAGATAATGATCTAATGAGCTGGAGAGCCAAACCTGTGAAAAAAAGAAAGATGTTAAGTAGTCAGTATTGATTAAAGAATGACACTTTATTGCTGCATGTTTATAGGTGAATAATCTGATTTCTTTACTAAAGATCAGTAGGGTAGAGTTTTAATTGCATTGTCAGCAAAATCAGGCAAAACCAAAGCAAAACCATACTGCAGGCTGCATTATCATAAGTTTATATTAATTCTCTTGAAGGTTTTCTTTTGTAACTGCAATGTATAATGAAGAGAAATGCATACTTTAGAAACTCAATCCTATATTTTTTTTAATCCTTTCACATAATCCTGATATTTCTTCCATATATTTATTCTCAAATACAAACTTTATCTCAAATGCTGATATTCATTTCGGTGTCATTGATGTTTGTGCTATGTAAATATATGAATGATAAATATATTTAATCTATAGAAACTCCAGTAGGAGTCTTCTTAAGAATATTATACTACCGTATTTTTAGAGTTCAGAAGAATCTCATCAAAATTAATTTCTGCAGTTTTAGTTATAAATACAAACTATAAAAATATATTGTTCAACTTTGTTCTGTGAAGCAAAAACCTCAAAGATAGAAATAGACAAAACTGTTTAGCAAAGTAAAATGTTAAAAGCTGCCAAACTTCTGAATATTAAGTAAACCAGTAAAAATGGAGAAAGCCTTATTCTAAAGTGAAAGTTAACTTATTATACCTGTGATATATTAGAACAGGAAAGGGTGACTTCTGGGCCCGTTCCCTAAAAGTTAAAGGTATGTGTACAGGGGAGCTCTGTGTCTGAGTAAGTGGAGATGTAGGATAGAAAACAAGCATATAGTAATCACAATGAATGTATGAAAACTAAATATTTTAAAATATGATATTAGGGCTTTTGATGTTTTTAAGAGTTATTATTGTGCAGGTAATCTCAGTGAAACCTACCATGGCATTATATTTTTTCCATGTTAAAAATGATTATTACAGTGGGTAGAAGAGCAGGTGTATTTGACCTGAAGCATTGTGTACCTGCTGTATTTCGACTGGAACACAGAGTTTGTGGACCCATTAGTGGGTTAATCACAGGCTTGGGAGAGGAAATGGTGGCTTAGCTTCAGGAGAGCACTTGTTAAATGTGTTCTAATTTCTTTAGAGTGTTTGATGAGAGACTATTAGAAAAATTAAGGAAAGGGAGAAGAAGGATTGAGTCACCCAAATAGTAACTTCAAGCTCATTATCCTCAGAGGGATTGTAAAAGGAAAGGAAAAAAAAAAAAAAAAGGAAAAGAGGAAGGAGAATAGAGTCCTCAGAGTACTTCAAAGGGCTTTTTTTTTTTTTTTCCTTTCATTAATCTTACAAGAATTGAGGAACAGTGATGTAAATTAAGGTTTTCTTGTGGATTTCTCCATTTGGCAAGCTTTTTCTCTCATTTATGAAACATTTTCCCTCTACTCACGTAAGAAAAGAAAAAAAAAAGTGAGCTTGCTTTCAGGCTGGTTTCTGCCCCAACAACTTGCAGCTCTAATTTAAGTCTACAGAAGTATGCTCTCTGAAACTGCATATATTCCTGAGTGTCTGTTTTACAATTCAGTGACTTATGAAAGCCAAAGGATAAAGTGATTTAACTCTATATTATAACTGACTCTTCTGAAAATCTCAGACTCCGTCAAAAGAGGACACAGGGAAAAAAAAAGGGATAACTTCAGGGAACATACTTTATGTCCTTTTAAAATAAGACAATACTGATAATGAAATCACTTAACTTTTGGGTATGGGGATAATATGACAGCAGCTTAGTACTATATCTTTTAATTTGCATTTTGGTTGTTAGACGAATAGAACACGTATGTAAGTCAGGAAGGGCAGTTTCAGTTGCCAAATTGCAATAAAAATTTTTATCACTCTGACCTCCTATTAACCTTTTCGACCACATCATTAGTGTGTCTTGCTTCCCTGTGGGGTTCATTCACTTACCCAGCTATCTAAATCTGCTCAACTTCCAGGTTTAGTACTATAACTTGTTTTCCTTTATCTTGTTGTGAGTTCATTGCATAATATATTACCATGATTTCATTTTATTAGTTGCTGTTAAATATTTAATATTTATTGAATGCCCATGATATGTTTGTTGCTTCAAAGCAATATGCAGGAAGAAATCACGTAATAGTATTTTCTCCTAAATCAGCCAGTTTATTAATATTTCAGGACTTCTAATTGGTGCCCACAGAGGAAGGCAATTAAGACTGACTCTTTAGTGGCTATTTATGTGCATATAAGGCATGAAATGTCCTACATTTAGTCAATGATTTGCAGTTAACTCTACTGAAAATCCCAGACTGATCATCCAGTGGTTTTCCAATTTTCCCTTAACTCTGTTCCATATGTCAAAGTGTCATTGTAGATAGAATGTTGGATTAAGGTAACACAAACTAGGTTTAAATCTGTTAAGCAAATTTGTGTAAGTTAATTGACCTACGGATCTCTATTTCATCAGATGTATGATGGTGATAACAGTACCTGCATTTTAGATTTTTATGGGTTGTAGAGATCATGCACATTCAGTAACAAGCACATAGTTTGTATACAATATATGCATACTCACTACACAATACCTATTTTTGAATGAATTTAACATAGTTTCACATACAGTGTTTCTATTGAAACTGCCTTGACTTTTATCTTTCTTCAATGATACATGTGTGTTTGAGTGTGTGGACTTGTATATTATCATATCCATATCCATTTGTTTAACAGTTTTAGTAGTATGAATGTATTGAGCATATAGTTATTGCTTGGCACTAAAGTAATCTATAGGAATAATAAAGCGTTACCCATGCATTAATAAAATTGGAAATTAAAATTAGTTTGAGAAATTAGTTGGCATATTCTTCATGGTTTGCAAATAGTTAAATTATCAATCATAACTTAGCAGGGAAAGCACATAGAACTATATCTCATTTTCTCATTTTTCCCTTCTTCTAAAGGATATGGAAATAGGAGACAGTAAATCCTCTAGCTCATTATACTGTGCCCTTTGTCCCTTTCATTTGCATTTTATTTTGCTACAGTGGCTTGTCTAGTGAGATGTCCTCAAATTCCCACTGCACAGAGTAGTTCAACCATGCATCCACCACTAAAGGAACAAAGCAAATATATAAAAGAAATTATTAAAATAAAAGGCAGCTTTGCTTTAAAAAAATTCTAAACATTTTGTAATGACAGTGAAATTGTCAAATGTGAATATTAAAGCCAGCCAGATGTTGACCTTAACTGTGAGTATGAATCACAAACTAGTAAGCAAATCCAAGCTAGAATTTGCTTTTTTTAGGTTACGAGACTGTTGTGAAATTCTGACTCTGAATTTCTCAGATACATTTCATATTGTATTAAACACATACAGAAAAAATATTTGAATATTTCGAGTTATATGGGGAGGTAAATTAAGCATAACACAAATCTGTTTTATATATCTTTGTATTGGAATTTGTAAGTAGATGAACAAAAGTCCTCTTTATTAAAGGGAACTACCAAGAAATTATTTTGAAAGTGTTGTAGGAGAGTGTCTAGCACCTTCTAATTCAATCAAAATGTGAACAGAAAAGCAAGTACCTGCTGAAAAGCCTTTCCACTTTTTTTTTTGCGGGGGGGATCAGTTTATTTGGTCAGTGCCAATCCTACCTTAAACCTATGAATCTACCTACTTAGTAGTAAGAGAAAGGCTTGGGCATCTGATTTCATTTCCCAAAAGATTCTTGAAGTTCTTCTGTTTCTTTTTGATTCCCAACTTTGGCTTTTGACCCAGTTTTTAGGGAGATTAGTATTTGTGTTCTAATTCCAACTCAGTTTTCTATTCTGTGAAATTATGTGTGGGAATAATAATAATATTCACAAGGTGGTATGGAATGAATGACAACGTGTAGTAAAATATTATTCCAGGGGCTTTTTCCCGTAGATACTAAAAAATGGTACTGAGTATTATTGTTTGTATCATGATATCACCATCTCCTAACCCACCCCCAATATTGGATTTTGTGTTATTCAATTTGATTTTAGATCTCCTCGGGTGGGGTCAGAGATTTGTATTCATCTGTATCTTCTTTTGCCTATGGCTTCCCCTAGGTAAATGTTTTCATTAATTAATCCTTTCCCCTTTGACATAACCTTAAAAAGCTTAGCCACCAATTCCTTGAGCTGTTTTCCCTCAGCAAATTCTTTATGGGAAAAAAGATATCTCTAAGCTTAGCGATTCTCACCTTATATCTCAATTTGTGTATACTAACAAACAAATGATAAAGGAGACACAAAGAAAACGTTGGTTCTTTTGTAAGATATAACCTCCTCAGGCTTTTAGAAAAGAGGCTGCAAATTTTTCTGTGAAGGTCTCTGTCGCATATTCTTTCTTCTTCTCCTCCTTATTCACCCTTTAAAAATGTAAAACAAAATAAAACGAAACAAACAAACATGTAAAAACACAAGAAAATAAGCATTTTTATGAGTCATATTTGCCAGGAGCATAGTTTACAGACTCTTATATGAGAACATGAAAGATTTTGCATGCCTTCCAAAGTTTGGGCAAAAGGTAGTCCTAAATGTCCATGTTCTTGCATAGTCTGTGTTGAAGATAACACTATTGATTTTTATCCTAAAATTATAACTTGATCCTTTTATTTTCCTGCCAAAATCCTTCCAAATACCTCAATTTGATGGATATTTATTATTTTATTTTCACTCTTAATGGATCCTAATGTTAGAATGGCATCTGGAAAAATGTTAGTAATAACAGCAGTTTTCATTTATTGAATACATTCTATGGGCTAAAGACTATACACAGCATTCATTTTCTAATGTTAATCCTATCAACAACCTTTAAGGTAACTACTATTATAATTATTTTACCTACAGATATGGAAATCCAGGCATAGATTGATGAAGGACTGCCCACCGTTATTTAGCATAAGTAGCTTAGGTGATTAGCCAAGGTTTGAATACAGAATCTTTGGCCGTTTAACCACTGGCAGTGTCCCGCGACTCTCAGATCATGGCAGAGTTTTATGTTACTGAAAGAACAGATGTAAAAATGTTGAAAAATATATGTTAATAGTAAATCAGGTGAAAGAGAGAAGAAATTACACAGTGCTTATTTTAATCCCATGTTTTTATGTGAATGTAGTAGGTACGATAGTTTTTTAGTTAATTATGTAATTTTTGTTTGTCTTTTCTTATATAGAACTTGATTTATCTTTTTAGAACTTTTTTCTCTTAAAAATATTATATAGTAACTGAGTTTAGATAAAGAAGTTAGATTTACGGAAAATCTAAAGAACAAAATGGTATAATTTTGAAACTCACAGGAATTTTATATTTAATTCTACATGTAAATAAGTTAATGATTAACTTAATTCATGTTATATGGGGAAAATAATGAAAAACTATACTGACAATTGTGTAGAAATACACTATTATCTCCAGTTATTTTAACATTATCAATAAGTGGGAGATTCGAATGTGTAGAAGGACCTGTTTGAATGAAAACTTTGCCAGGTGGCAATTCTGGTTTAATTCTAAGAAGCATATGTTGTATGTTGTGTGAATTCCTGGGTTGTCCTTTTTAGTTTTATCAATATACCAGATATGCCTACAGTATTTTTGTAGAGCTGAATCATATTTTCTAACCAAATTTGAATTTGGTGTAACATCTTTAAAAAGTAGGCCAGCACTGCCATATGATGTAAACACAGTTGACCTACTTCATAAATGATCCTTCTGTCACCTCATTTGCACAATTGAATCCTCACGATATTGTCAGGTGTCCACATATAAGAAATATAATAATGAAGTGGAAGGTTGTCAATCATCTGCCAATACTGATCAATGCAAATAACTAATTTTAACTGTTCCAGCTTTTAATTATGATTTCTAATAATTAATATATATGCTTATATATATGTATAACTTTAATAAAACACGAGTATTGTTTAGGAAATTATTGTAATAGGCCCAGCAATTTTAGGCTCTAGTAGGTTCCTGAACATTGTAGGGTTAAACCAAAGTAAAATTTTTTTGGCTGTTTTCATTGAAATAGGCTCTCTAAAAATTATTTTATTTATTTTCAAGCAGTATGTGAGGAAGTATGTGTTTGTGTGTGAAAGCATTTGTGTACCTGTCTGTGACTGTCATGTGCTTTTGTGTGTGTGTGTGTGTGTGTGTGTGTGTTTTTCAAGTATTACCACAGAAGCTTTGAAAAGCAGATCTTTAGTTCAGAGATAGAATATTGAGAAGCATCTTCTCATCTCACTAGCCAAAAAAACCCTGAAATATATAGGAATTAGAGCATTAAACCTAACCAGGATTCTTGGAATTCTCCCACCTCCTTTTATTTAACGTTATTCCTTATGAAATAATTCACGCTTTAGAATATGTTCCGCTAGGGATGTTCTTTTTTTTTTCCTTCTTTAGATTATCCTTGTGAGATCAAACTTGAGAATATTCTAGGAAAAGTAAAATCTTTATAAGAATCAGTGGAATTTATATGAAGGAATGAAGGTTAGTATTGCAAAGATAATTATTTCTAGGTTGTCAGTGGGGATAGATGTGGGCTAGATCCTAAGGATAATGCTGACAACTGGGTTATGCCTATAAAAAGAATTCTCTGAAGTGTATAAGTCATTATAAATTATTTTCTTGATTCTGAGAGCAGTTATATTTGGCATTAGTTTCAAGTCCTGTTTTTGTTTTGTAACTCCTCACTATCTCTAAACCTTTGGTAAATGCTCACATAGACCATGGCAGTAAGAGGATAGGCTAAATTTACACTAAAGGAAAAATCTTACTCTGCATATATGTATACATAGACATATAGGATTATGGATAGGCAAACACATACCTACAAACAAATATATATAGCCCCTTAGATATGCAAACAGGGACAGGCTAAGAGACAAACAGATGTGGAGACAGATTTTCAGATAGGAACTGACAAATGGGACAGGGATGATCAGACCAATATACAGGGAAAGGCAAACTTACAGACAGCCAGAAACATACCACAGAGAGATATGGAAGAGTGGACAGGCTGGTAAGCACAAGTACAAACAATCAAATACAGATACAGAGATATTGATGAACAAAAATAGGAGAGACAGCGAGGCTCAGAACCATGCTCTAACATGGACAGATAGGTCTGGCCGCCTATCAGCAGCCCGGCATATATATAAACATGGACGTATGTCTGTGGACGTACAACATACACTAGAATTTTGTCTAATACATCAAAGAGGCAAAATTCAGTAAGAAACCATTTTTAATGCTCATTAAAGGATCATTTATAAAGTATATTTTTCTGTGCATTTTTTTATTACATAGATGCAATAAAAAGAACCATGGATATGTTTGTAAACATGCTATTTCATTTCCTTTAATTTTATCTAGTGCTTGTGTCTTTGGATAAGAGAAACAAATAAAAATAGTCAAATTATTATGAGGTGCCTGTTGAAATGTACCTTAAGATTTTTTCCAGTTCTGTAATGGAAGGGACAAGTCAGAATTCAGACAAGAAAGTGATCAATTTTATTTCTGCAGGAGAAGCAATAGCAATTATAAAACAAACAAAAGAACATAACACTTGTGGCTCGGAAACATTATTAATGTCAAAACAATTATTGCAGTCCTTAGTCTTTTGCTGTGGGTCACTGAAATCATTTCTAAGTCATAAATGCAGTTGATTTTTTTCTACAATAAAATGAGAAAAGCAGGGGAAATATGTTGCTCCTGTAATTGAAGGAAATTTTAACAGTTTAGATGAACATATATCCCACTTTAAAAATCTGATAGAAAGTTTTCACTATTGCATTACATTTAACTATTGATTTGAGATAGTTTTTAAAACATTTCAAAACTGTAAAATTGTTTAAAGGATGGCAAAGTCTAGTAATTATTTAGGAGCTGTTTTTAGTGGTTTACAAGGATATATAGACTATATAGTTAATTGCATACGTTAAATTATTATCAATAAATACTTTGTGTGTTGTATCTTGCTGGTACTTATAACCATCCTTTATTTTCAGTGGTAGTTGGATATAATTAACCAGGCTGAAACTTTAAACAACCTTTTATATTATTTTAAAACTAGTGTTGTTCATCACAACTGGTAATTTTAAAAATTAACACAAACAGAATTGAGATATATGTTTTCTTATGAGGTTAATTTTTTGAGGTAGGGAGAGTATTTTTCCTTTTATTTTAATCTCTGAAAAGCATACATGGTTATATGATGAACCTCCTACTTAAATGACCTTGTTGAGGTATGATCTGTATATCATAACATTCATCAGTTTTAAGTTCAGTTATTTTTAGCACATTTACTGTTTGCACAACTATCACCTCAATCCAGTTTTAGAATATTATTATCACCACAAAGAAAAATCTTGTGTCTACTCACTCATTTTTTAACTCAACCCAAGGCAATCACTAGTCTTTTTCTGTATCTATGTATTTTCCTTTTCTGGACATTTCATATCAATATGACATAATATGTAGTCTTCTGAGTCATTAACCAGTTCATGTATATACAGATTGTTTTATAGTTGTTAACTCTCAAAAAATAAAGGTTGTGTTTATATTCTAAGTTCTCTCAATTCACAGTATGAATGTAGATTTGGAAACTAATAGCCAAATTAATTTACTGTATGTCGAGGTTTGTTAAAACTCCTTTTTTAAAAGCTAAAAATGAAGCAAAGATAACGAAAGGAAAACAAAATAAAAGTTTGTGTGAGAAAGTATTAAGGTGATATATAACGATATATTCTAGCCTAATAAGCGTGTTACTTGTTTTCAATATAAATAATCTTATTTTCATGCTTTACATGTAAAAGTATCTCAAAACAAATATAAATGACAAATTAAAACTTATTATTTTGTTAGTTGGATTTGTATTTAAGGTAGAAAAAAAGTTTTTGTCAAAGATTTGAAATTTCCTGATTGAATAAAATGTTACTAAATATAAAATCTACAGATAATTAGCTTTATTGAAGCCTTTTGTTTGTAACACATGATCTACTTCAAATGTATTTTTTCTATTTCTTAGAAGTTTTCTATGCTACTACTATGAATTACTATATGAGAACTGTTTAAGTTTTGATATTCAGAGCTTGCTAACTTAATAAAAAAGTTTAGGTATCAGTTTTCAAATCATATGGATGACTGAGACCACCTATGAGTTAGTCTGCTTATCTCTATGGTTCCTATCCTTCTCCAAAGTTATGGTTATCTCAGGCAGCTTAAAACTTTTTACAAGGTTTATACTCCATGATGATCTTTCTACTTCATATATTTATGATTGATTGATGTGGGATCTTGCTTTTATTTATATTTTTATTTTAAAATAGGTAACTTGGGTATGAAACAAAATTATGTAACTTTTAAATGGATTTTTTTTCTTCCATACACAGTGTATTAGAAAATCAAGCATATGATTTACTACAACACTTTCTATTAGTTTAAGTGTGAGAAATGCACATTGTTCCAAGATTCTTTTATTTCTTAAGTATACATCCACCTAATTGTATTGTTTTCCACCTTTTCTTTTTTTTGTTCTCTATTTGCACAGCCTGGGTGGTTTCACTCATCGGTATATTGTCACCTCTAAATCTAAAGCTCTAATCATGACTGCTTTGATTCTGACCTGGTAGTTTAATGTTTATATCCAATAGAAACTTCTGTTTAAAGAAAAACAGTATGAAAACATTTATTCAGGAAAATATAAAAGAAAAAATGGTGGCTTCATTTTTAAGGAGAATGCAAATATTTTTCTATTTTAGAAAGTTTTAGACCACTTCATTCTTTGCACCAGAAGCACAGAGATTTTGAGTTTAATTAAACGCTGTCTCCATCATTACTCTCACAGATACTATAAAACCAATGTAGTCTTTTTCTGCTGCTAACATGGCCCAGTCTCTACTTAGTATAATTGAAATTATTTTGGGAAGGGTTTTCATATTGAAGTAGTTGTCCAATAAACAGAAATAAATGTCACATATTTAATTACAGTGTAATTTTTTCAATCCTGTAAATAATATTTAATTTTGCCATCTATTACAATTTAAACTGCTTTTCTAAAAAAATAAGTATCACATTCCTTTCATTATCTTAGAAATATAGGCTATTAGTAACAGAGGTAACTAAAGAGTTTATTTAGCTTTGGATTTTTTCTTTTTAAACTAAAATAGTAATTTTATTGTGCTTTATAGTTTAGAAAAAAATAGATATCAGTTAAAATTAAAAAACTACAAAGTTAACATTTTACTAGAGATTTGACAGAACATCCCCCATCCCCATTCTGTATTAAATTAACATAGCGAGTGATTTTCAGAAGCCATCTAGAAGTGCTGTAATATGTGAGACTGAGGAGAACCACACACATTCTCTCTTACATGAACTATACAAACACGATTTCTGTGAGGTTCTTTTCATTATGATGCCTACATATTCGTGGATGAAAAATAAGATGAACATTTTGGATAAAGACATTTTTTCTTAGTTTTTTCTCCACAGGTGACATTTAAGCAAAATAGATTGTGATGACATTAAAGGCATGGACATATCAAGAAAACTCTAAGTATAATTTTTGAATTGATCTTGAATAAATTAACATGTGTGCTAAATGGAATTCATACTTAGAGTAGATTTTTGGAGTTCCTTGATTACAGCCTTTTTTTTTTTTTTTTTTAACCTGATTCTGTCCTGCATCCCACCAGGTTGGACCTAAACTGGGTAGTCTAATATGGCAGGAATTTGACAGCCATTACTGGGTTATGTGCAAATGGGGCAGAACAAGGTAGTCTGCAGAAAGCAATGCAGTTGAATGAAACTAAAGAAAGGAGGGATGAGATAGCCTATAGTTAGAAAGCTGGAAGGCATATATAGTGATAATCTGAATAGCTTTTCTAGGTCTTAGCTGCACTCACTTTCTGCTCTTGAATTCTGGGAACTATCCAGTTTCTGTGTGTCATTCCAATTGACCTGAAGTAGGCTCTTAGCACTATTGCCAGTCACGCGAACCCCTCATTTTGCAGTCTATAGCTTTCTCAGAAAATTATTTTGTTTTTTCCTTAATCTTCCAACAATCCTCATTCACTTCTTTCTTTCTTTTTCTTCCTTTCCTTTCCTTTTCTTTCCTTTCCTTTCCTTTCCTTTCCTTTCCTTTCCTTTCCTTTCCTTTCCTTTCCTTTCCTTTCCTTTCCTTTCCTTTCCTTTCCTTTCCTTTCCTTTTTTCTTTACTTTTCTTTTCTTTTTTCTTTTCTTTTCTTTTTTTTCTTTTTTCTCTTTTCCCTTCCCTTCCCTTCCCTTCCCTTCCCTTCCCTTCCCTTCCCTTCCCTTCCCTTCCCTTCCCTTTCCTCTCTCTCTATTTATTTTAGGTTTTAATCAGGAGGAAAATTTCTCATCTCCTCTACAAATATATAAATATGTGTTCACTGCCTCAGCCAAGATGCACTCTAGTATTACCATATAGGATACTGGTAGAGAGCTTGGTCTGTAGCACCAGTGGTAATGAATTTTAGACTCAGTTTCACCATTTACTAAAACCATATATACTTTATATCTTTAAGTATAGTGTGTGTTTCTTTGATATTTTAAGTGTCCAGAGAGGCAAAATTAAATATCCTCTACTAATGTGCTTCTATTTTTCCTTGTGCTTCCTATAGATTTGTTTATGCTGAAGCCCTATTTGATATGTAGATATTCATAACTATTTGATCAGCAGTGTTATTTGTACACTTTAATATTATAAAGAGCCCTGGTGTATTGCTGTTACTGCTTTTTGGCCTGAATGCACCCTTGATTGTTTTTGATATGGTGAACTCTGCTTATTTATATTTAAATTACCTATGTCTCTGCATATTAAAAGAAAAAATCTTTATGAATCACTTTGCTTCACATTTATCTTTGATATACACCAAAGAGTAAGGGTACTTTGAAATCAAATGTGAAAATCTTTCTCTTTTATAAATTTAGTTTGACCACCAGAAATACACTGATTAGAGAAATGTTTTTAAGTTCTATCTTTTTTTTTTGATGTTAGCTATTATCAGAAAGGTGAGGAATGAGCATATTTTTGGTTTTCTGTACTCAACTTCAACTTTGATATTTATATTATTTCTCCATTAAGGCATATACCACATACTTTCTATTTCTTACTCAAAGCCTCATATTTATTTTAATTTTACATCTATAGATAAATGTATAAAATGCTTCCACAGTTCCCCTCTCCCCAAAGGTTTTTCTAAAATCTTTTGTTTGGTTGGTGTCCATTTTTTAGTACTTTTACCAGAAAATGTTCGTAGAAGCATTTTTGTATATTTGAAATATTTTATGGCTTTTATCCTTGAAAGATTAATTGGCTAATATAAACTTCTTGAATTATAGTTTCTTTCCTTGATTATTTTTATTTTTTATTTTATTCTTACAAGAATCTTTAGAAAAGTTAGCCCTTTTCTCCCTTTAATATCAATCTAAATAACATTCTTTTTCTACCTTACTACCTGTAGCACCTTTTTTTTATAGGATTTTATGTTTGATGTTGGGTAAATTTACTATGTATACCAGTGTTGACAGTTCAAGGTAATTTTTTTCCTGGGATATGATACTCTCTTTTCAATATAAAGATTCAAGCCCTCTTTTTATTATAAAACATTAGCTTTGTTCCATTATTTCTATTTTGTTCGATGGAATCAACTTCTGCAAATATTGGATCTCCTTATCTTTCACATCTACTGTTTTCTCCATAATCCTTATTAAACCTAAAATATTTACATTCATTTTGCCTATTTTCTATTATCTATATTCTCACATTCTCTTTATCTTTTACATTTATCATTTTTCATAATTCTTTTTAGCGCCCTATAATTTTTTTTTTGAACTTATTTCTCATAGTTTAGTAGTTAGATATCTAAAATCAGAATGCCAGCATGGTTGAGTTCTGGTGCGATCTCCTTTCCTGGCTTGCAGATGGCTGCCTTCTCACTGTGTCCTCACATGGGAAAGAGAGAGAGAGAGTGCAAGACTCCCATAAAGTTCTTTTTATAAAGGGACAAATTCCATGGTGAGGGCCCCATCCCCATGATGTCATCTGAAGCTAATTTTCTCCCAAGCCCCATCTTCAAGTACCATCACATTGAGCGTTAGGGCTTCAACATGAATACTGAGGGGACAAATTCAGCTTTGGCCGAGATGTAAAAGTTTCAAGAAAGGCAAAGGATAAAAAGTTCTTATGAATATATTACAAGAGATTCAATTGTATCTGTGTTTCTCTAAGTAGGGTAGACTTCAATACTAAAAATTATATAGAGAAATTTTGGTTATAGTGATCCACAAATATATTGTTACTACTTTTTTACTTAATTATTTCTTCATGTCTGTTAGGTAGAACAGTTAAAATCTCCCCAGGATGTGACACCTTCATCTCAGGTATATCCCAGGGAATCATTGGAGCTTTATAATATCTCACAATCTTTCTATGGTCCAAGTGTATTTGTAATGATTCTAACAATTACAGATCTAAGTTATTCTGTTATATTTTCTCAGACAGAAGAAGTTGAAAATCACATGATATCACTTATATGTAGGATATAAACCTAAAAGCAACAAATGAACAGGACAGACAGACAGAGATCATGGACATGGACAGTGTATTAGTGGTTACCAGAGGGGAGGGAGAAGGGGGAAAAATTAAAAAATAAAATGTTAAGAAAATAAAAAAATAAATAATTTTCAGAAAAAAAGAGCTCACAAAAAACAAAAATAAATAAAATACATAAGAATAACAGATCTCTTAACAAGACAATTATAGCATTATCTAACTTCTTCCTAGTGATTAAATTACTTTAAAGACTTTTAAAATCCTTGCTGATTATTGCGGGTAAATTCAATGAAGAAAAAACTTTTTTAATTTTAATAATTTATATACGAAGAATAATAATGATTTTTTAAGCACAGAATTTCATTGGCAGCACTACTAGAATAGGAATTAACATTGCCAAAATGATTGAAAACACTGGATATTTAAATAATTAAAAAGTAAAATTCTAATATTTTATGATAAGTAATTCAATTTTCTCATTATAAACAATTCATTTTTAAAATATGAATACCATTCACGTCTATTTTGTAGTCTTCCACATCATTTTGCAGTTGTGAAACTTCATGCAAATGAACATAATATATTGTAGTTTAATAGTATTTTAGAAATTACTCCATATTGTTAAAATAACAAATATTAAAATGCCTTGAACTTCACTTAGTGGTAAATTTTATCAAAGAACATTTAAGGCACATATAAGTATAAATTTTGAGTGGCTATACTCAAAGTATTGGAATTTCTATCAGTGAATGGACAATTAAAAATTTATAAACAGTATGTTAAATTTGAAATAGAATATTCCTTTTACTTTAAGAAATACCTAATTTTGTCACTCTTAAAATGTTCATTTGGTTTACACAAACTATGTTATTTTCATTTTGCAAATAGAAAACGAGATATAAGAGATGTTCATCTAGTTCTTTGATTTATTCATAAAATACAAATTGTTCCTATTCTGCTAGGTTTGGGGCTGTCACATAAAAAAAAATCAATAGAACTCAGTTCCTTTTCTCAAGGAACTCAGATTTTCTTCAGTCACTTTATACCTTCTGCTACATTTCAGGATCACCTGGCTAATTTCTAATTTGCTCTTCTAGTCTCAGCTCTAGCATCACCTTTTGTTTAAAGTGTTTGTTGATATTCCTGTCTCCTTCCATACATCAGACTGAGTTAGGAAACTCCATGTACAACAAAAATTATCGGTCCCCACTTTTTTATAATAATTATTTTTATTGTACGTGTTACACATTGCCTTATTTTACTCTACTTACCTATTTGGTATTAGCAGTAACTAGAAGAGTGTTTGAAATAATATAACTTTAATATTTTCTAAAATATACTCTCAATATTTACTCAGAAGTGTTGCACATTCTTACAAATTCTAAGAGCATGGACTTTTATTTTTTTGCTTTTACTTCTCTATCTTCCTATTTTATTTTCTTTTTAAAATAGCATTAACTCAATATGGAAGTCATTTCTTTTACCAGTCCAATCCTCAATAAATCTTTAGAAGGCAGATGAGGGAGGTTATAAAGTAATTTCAGTACAATTCCTTTACCCTCTCCAATTTTATTTTAAAAATGTGGAAAAATATGAAAACATAAAAATAAAAATACTCATATTCCAGTTTCCCAGAATTATCCATTATTAACATTTAGTCATATTTTTTCCTTTTTCCTGTGTATGCATTTCTATTACATCGATGGTACATGAATTTGTATTTCCTTAAAATGTCCAAATTATTCAAGAAACTGAATTATCCAATGTACATAAGACACAGTTAGGTCCCCTTTCACTTTTCCAGATATAGGATTAATATGTAGACATCTAGTCCATTTTTAAACATTTATATTTATTCAGGAACAGCAGTAGATCTTATTTAGTATTACTTTATGGGTTTACTTTTATATTTTCCTAGTATTACTTAAATGGCATTATGAGACATGGATTATATTACATTACTTTTTTCCTACTATGTGATTTTTCAGAGATTTTTAAAATATTATTGCATATATATTTAGTTCCTTTAATTGCTATAGAACTTTTTAGCCAGTGAGTGTTTTATGTAATCATTATCTCTTCCTCTATGAACATTTAGGTTATATCTTGTTTTTCATTATTGTAGACAGTGCTTCAGTCAACATCTTTTTATCATTTCGACATGTTTCTTAGTTTCCAAGAATGTTCTTATGAGATGTATACTTGGAATTACATTAGCAAGTATAAGGAACATACTTTTTCAATTCACTATTTACTCCAAAGTTCTATCAGTATATATTCCCACTCAATGCTTGATCTATTCAGCTTTTTTAAAAAATATTTTCTCTTTATCTCTTCACATAATTTATAAACTATAGTTGAAATTTTGTTTTTCCGATAAAATTGCTTTAATCAAATTTTAGCACTCTAATAAACTTTAGATAAAACTGTATGAGAAAGGTTTTATAGGAAGGAAAATCCCATAGGGTTCTGCATAAATCTCAAGGAATATGTATGGAAAAATCAAGAAATATAAGGTCTCTCTGCTTGGCAAAATGTGAGTTTACATTCTTTTAATAAATACTTATTTAACAAATATCATTTTTTATGTTTAAGATGAGCACTGAGCTGTATGAGTGAGGGGGAACAGACAAGGTATGAGAAAAGAGAAGGAAGATAGATTTTGATTATCTAGAGCTTAAGTTATCCCACAATTAATTCTGTTTCCAGCACTATATAAGGAATGCCTAGGCAGAGATCTGTCTCTTCCTGTAACATTACATATACAGGCTAACACCTTGATTTCTGTTTAGAGCTTAATTTGATCCTACCACAAATGCTTAACCTTCCCAAGACTTTGAACATCATCATAAAAATTGTCTGAGCCTTGAAAATAACATTGACTGAGCCAGGTACCCCATGGCGAAAAATAATATATAAATAAGTCAATCAGGTGGATGAATTTCAGAGCCATTTTCGTTTTTCTGATTGCTTTTTTCCATGTGTGCCATTAAAAATAATGAGGACTTTTTTTTTTTACTGTCATTTAACTCTTTGCCTTACACACACTCAGTGTATTCTCTTTGTGTTTATATGTGACAGCTTAAGTAATGAGTAGGTAATATAATTGCAAGCATGTACCAGTTGTCTTCATTATATTTTGAAATACAAAAAGACAGCAATTTAAAACTTTTTTCAATTCTTCTTTGTAAGTCTTATCAAATATTGATTAGGCACCCGTAGACCTAAATGTCCAATGACTCCAACCACTTGCTAATATTTCATTTTTTCCCAACTGTAACAAACAAAAATAGCCCTAATCTATACTGAAATCTCTTCTACTGCATCAAAAAAATGTTACTTTATTTTGTCCTCAGTGATTTACCCATTCTTTCATTCATTCATCAGCACAGGCTATATACATTATACTTGCTGGAACTACATCACTGTATAAGAACAAATTCCAGCTCTCTGAAGGATGATATTTCATTTAGACTTTTCTTACCATTTAAAATTTATTTACATGTATTACATACAAATTCATATCTTTTTATGACTAAGTTAAATAATATTTTTCTCAAATATTTTATTTCTTCATATGTAATTTTAATTAAGATTTGCCAAAGAGAACACATGCTTTAAATAAAGATTTCCCATATATTCTGAGAATTGCTTCTTGTTTCTTGTGTAAGGTACTAACATATTTGAGCATGTTCCATCATTGGATACTTTCAATATTTTTATCCATTGCACCAAACATGGTTGAGCGCTATTTAAAGTTCCACACATGGAAAATGGTGCATCATTTATAATAATTACTTAAAAGTTATCACCAAAGAATTTCACGGTGATCTAATATTAAAATTTTCAGCAGTGTATATCTGTTTTCTTAGATACATTCTCCATTTTCAAATCAGAAACCAACCTTTTTAAATTTAAGGTTTATCTCCTTTATGTGCCTTCACAAACCAATCTATGGTAAAACTTTTGGAAAATATTTATATCATTTGTTATTAATTTTTTTTGAAAAATTAAACCTGGAATAACATTTGAAAACTCTTTTCAGATAGTTTAAAGAGCTATTGATCACAGTCATTAGGGGTGTTCACATTATCTTCTGGTTCTCCTCCCAGGCAAATGATTAGACTGCAATTTCCTATTACTTAAAGATAGTCATGGCCACTAATTTAGCTTTGATGAAGGAAATCAGACATAAAGTCTCATATCAGTCGAAGGAGGAAGAATTGATTGATAGTGTCATATTTCAACTTTCCTTGCTGTAGAAATTGTGAATGTGTAAAGTTGAAGCCTTTGCCCTCCCGGCTCCTGAATGTTCATTAAAATTGGGGCCTTCTGCTAACCCCTAGTGGACATATAAGAATAACCTTTGAAATATTGATCCAAACTTTGTGTTCTTTATTATGGAACTATAACCTTGCCTGTTACAATACAGGAAAAAGAAGTGAAAAATGTTTTTATATTGAATTAGAGACATAATTCAGTTTCTTATATTTTGGATTTAGTCTTAAAATCTTGCTAGAATAAGCTTTGCTTAAAGGTTTCTTTATACTTCCTAGTAATTGCTTTTGTAAGTTGTAAACAAAACCTGAAAAGTAAGGAATGAAAAAAATCCTCTCAGGTGGTTCTGTAGCACATGCCAAATTATCCCAGTATAGTCTAATTTTCACAACACAAAAATAATGCTCAAATAATGCTTGGGGGTGCGTGTGTGTGTGTGTGTGCGTGCGTGTGTGAAATAAAACTTTGTAAAGGGTTCTACTTATATTTTTTAAACACCGTTATTAAACACTATTTTCCATGCTGTAGAACTAGAAGCATTCTGTTATATGTTAAATAACTTCTTCAATACTAAGCTTTAACATTGAAAATTTAATTGATTTTTATCATAATTATATTTTATAGCAAAATATTGAAGATATTCTAAATTAGCTCCAAGTTAGTCCTGCAAAGAGGTTCATAAAAAATGTATTCTTTGTAGTAAAATACAAATAAGTGTTGCTACCTACTATATATTTTTTAGTGCATTCATTGACACAAGTTTTGAAAATCTTGCAATAAAGAAATATCTTTTATGCTGTTTACCTCATCAAATTATTAAGCATAATTTGTAGTGTAGTGGGTTTTCTGTTGTCGAAGGCTAAAAAACATTATGCAACTGTTGAAAATTTGATTAGATATAACATTCTACACCACTCCACAATTTAGAGAAAAAAGAGGGTTTATATCATTTATTTTAGCTGTAGTGTTTTTATTTCTCCTTTTTAATAGCAGTTGCCGTTTACAATAAGATACTTATTATATTGAGATAAATATTTGAGGTCTTTTGTATAAATCTATCTCACTATGTTGCAAGACTAAAATACAAAACATGCATTTTCCTCATCTGTTAAAAAAGGATAATTGTGTTCATCTTAGTTTGCAGTTTTCCAAAGCAGTTGTACCACTTTCCATTTGTACCAGCAATGTCTAGGATTTGCAGTTTCAACACATTCTTGCCAATACTTTATTTTCAGACTTTTTAGCTTCAACCATTCTAGTGCATGTGTGGTTGGACCTAACTCTGGTGTTAATTTGCATTTTCTCAGTATTTATTCATATGTTTATTTGCCATTCATATAATTATTTTGGCAAAGTGTTCAAATACCATGTCCATTTTTAAGAGTGTTATTTGAATTCATATTATTTTCATTATTGTGTTGTAAATGTTCATTATATATTCTAGATTCAAGTCCTTTATGAGATATGTATTTTGCTGATATTTTTCTCATTTATATTTTGCTATTTTTCTTTAATAATAACTTAGGATTTAAATTTTAGATTGCATCTTAGAGTTATTCAACTCCATACAATAATTATTTCATTTGTTTCTAGTTTTTATTCTAGCATTTACTATGACTTCTGAAAATCCAATTGTTGCTGATCTTTTGGATATAATATTTTGCTTTTCTCTTCAGGAGCTTTATGTTTTTTTGTTTCAGTTTTGTTTTTTCCTATCTTATCTCTAAATGTAGATTCATTCTACTCAAGAGATGTGTTTCTTTAACATGAATTGAGAAAAAATATGATCAATTCTGGCATATCATAATCATTACGTACATTGAAATCACCATGCTCCATATTCTCTTATACATATCTTGTTAACTATTCTCATTTTTTATCCCTCTATACTTTTTTACAATTATTTAGTTCAATAATTATTTTTTCAAGCTGCTCTAAACTTGGCTTTACTTGTTTATTTTTAAAATCTTCCTTTTTATTTTCTTATAATACTTAAACATTTGTAATGTTTGTTTTGATTTGTTATTTTACAACTTTGCTTATTTATAAAACACATTTTCTATGGTTTTGATAATTATGATTCTGTTATCAGTCTTGAGAAATCTAATTCTCTTTTTTTGTGCTTTTGAATGTAATTAACAGTGGATCAGTAATGGCACTGTTCAGTATTTTGACTTTGTTGATGGATATAAGAATTTACATGTGTGATAAAATTATATAAAGTTATATAAACACAAGTATAAGTAAGTAAAACTAAAAAATATTAAATAAGAGCTGTGAATTGTATCACTTTCAGTATCTTGGTTTTGATATACTATAGTTTTACAAAATATTACCATTGTCCAAAACTGGGTAAAGTGTACATAGGACTTTTATGTATTATTTCTTACAACTGCATATAAAGCTACAATTACATCAGAAAAGATCCTATTAGACACAGAATATATAAAGAAAAAATGCAATCTACAATCTGAGAAATGATATTTATGAGCCATATAACTAACAAAAGGAATTAGTAGAAAAAATATATACATGTAACTCCTATGAATTGGTAAGGAAAAGAACACAAATTGAGTAGGAAAAAATCCAGGGTCAATTTTTACCAAAATATTTTTAAAGATAATAAGAGGAAGAAATCAAGCTTCCTAATAAACATAGGAAAAGTTGTCCAACTTCCTTAACAATAAAGAAAATCAAAATGATATAATTTTATATCCCACAATTGGGGAGAAAGCAACATTCAATAAAAGTATGAATACAGGAAAAGGAAAACATATTTCTGATAACAATATAATTGGCAATAATCACTTTGAAGAGAAATTTGGCAAACACTATGAATATTGAAATGTGTACACCATACAAATTGATAATCTCACTTCTGCGAAAGTAAATTTGATTCACATCCAACTAATTAAATTCTTGACCAAAATTTATATCATACCCAAATACCCAAGATATTAGCTTCTGAATTACTTACCAAAGTTCTGCAAGCATGGGTTTTCTTAAAGAAGTTAAAATGATAAATTTATTCACAAAATCTTTCTTTAAAATTGTGCAATAAGTTATATGTCTTTATACATGTGAAGCAGCTGAATTGTTGGGAAAGATTTCTCTTATGGCTTGTATGATATAGAAACCTACCATTTGCTTTACTAATTGACCTATAAAGTTACTGTAAATGTATGTAATTGAAATAAACATTGTTTATTTAATAAATTAATGCACTCATTTATGCTTCAAGCTATTAGGCCAATAACTTAATGTATTTGTGGATATTTTGTTTGTCATTCATGTCAAATTTCATTTTAATTACAATGTAGTACCACATAATGAGAACCAGTCAAAAAGAAAAATAAAGGCAGGTAAAAGTTATAAATTGAAAAATAGATTTTAATACATAGTATAATGTATTCTTATTCCTAGTGTCTTTATATATTCTGGTACATTACTAAGAATGCATGGTACTTGAAAGGATTAATGAATGAGTTAATGAATGCTTTTCTTTGAACAAGAAATCTATGGCATTAGTAATGTGGATAGAATTTTAGAAGTTTCAAGAACCATTATTAAAATATTTTTAAAGGTTGAATTCATCTTTGTATCCCAAGTACCTAGCAAAATATACATTTAATAATCACAGATCGAATAAAATGAATCAGACAAAAAGATAGCAGAGTAGCAAATCTATAGACACTTTGCTTTTTCAGGTGCTGACAGAAGGCTGTCTAATATAAAGTTTATAAAATGCCTACCCCTGCACTTATCTTTCAGCAATTCTAAACATATGGTGGAAAGTCATCGTGGTGGGAATGAGACTAATTATAGGTTTACATAGGTGTCAATCATGATGTTGCCAATCATAATATTTTAGTGAATGGATTATTGTCCTGGTCTACCTGGATTTCATGATGACAAGTCTGGCAGTATCTAGGAGTAAAAAGAGATCAGGAAATAAATGAAGTTAGTGAATGGTGAAAAACAAGAGGCCAGTGTGACATTAACATGACTCTTAAAATTTCAACAGTAAACCACTAAAATCAGACACTCCGTTAGATTTATTCTTTTTTCCTCAATATCTTGTATTGCTTATTTCTGAAAGTATTAGTTTAAATATTATGGACATTTCCAGTTTTCTGGGTAATTCATAAATACTAAGAAATTGTTCATCTTGGGAATTGGAAAAGACTCACTCAGAAGGTAATATATGTCAGATCACAGCAAAGGTAATACCAGGAAATTGGGATGCAGAAGTCATTTACCCCAACTCCATAAACAGGATTAATGGCAGGATAAAGGAGTTCTATACATTCAGTTTAGAATCATCTCTCAATATCCATGCTTTCACTAGGAGAATAGAAGAGATAGTATCAACCACCACTTTACACTCATCCTCACTCTATCCTCCATCAATATCAATTGTCATAACTCTACCATCGACTTTGTGACCAACAGATAAAAATTCCTTTACCTCATCTAACCAACTCCCCTTAAGAAACATAAATCTTCCATCAATCTCCCAAACCCTGGATTATCTTTCCTGTGTGAGTCAATACTTCTGCTTTTCTGAACCACATTTCTCACTGTTCCCCAGTTCTGAAACCCTTGAACTGAATCCTTTGGAACTCATAGTAAATACATCAGTAGAATCTCACATATTTTCAACATGCTTCTGATATTTTCTTCACCCTCTTTCTTTAATTAAAATCTTGCTCTCCCTTGAAGACACTGCTTTTCTTGCAGATTTCTCAAGTGCTGATTTTTATCTTCTCATATTTCTGTTACTAATGAGTTTGGAGGAGAAGAGCTGTCTTCAGTGCTCTCTATGACTGCTTCTAGACTAATCTTCCTCTCTCTTCCCAAACAACTACCTCCCCAGCCTTAAATCCAGTATCTTCCAACCACCTACCCATTTAAATTGAAGTTGCCCATGTATCTGGTCATCATCTCTTGAGGATTTTATGCATTCTCACCAACATGACTTCTGTCAAAATTCTTAGTGATTTCACTATCCCCCCAAAGGTTCTTTTCAGTACCCTGACTTCTCAGTTATGATTTCTCTGTTCCCATAATGATACTTTTCTCCAAATATCTCTAAAACTAATTTCTATGCTTAAACTTGATAGTTATTATTAATAATGACCTCCCCTAATCCCAGTTTCAAACTTCCCACAGTCTGATCATCACATTCTATTTTCTGGTTTACTTCCTTTGATACCTGACTCCAGTAGTTCTTCTGCACCACAAAGACCTACATCTTAGTATCTTGTGGTTCCTATATCTATCAGAGTCCAATAGGTTAACAGAATCTACTTTGGCATTTAAACCAGATGGAGTTTAATGCAAGACACTGGTTATAAAGTGATGGAGAAGGCAAGCAGGCTATTTTTTAAACAGCTTGGTGATTACCAGCAATAGGAAGGACTACTAGTATGGATGGAAATAAATGAAAAAGACTGTGTTAGAGGGTCAAATATATGATGATGGACCAAGACTTAACTTTGGGTGGTGACCACATACAGTATACGTATGATGCATTATAAAAATTATACACTTAAAACTTATATAATCTTATTAATCAATGGCATCCAAAAAATTTTAATAAAAAAGAAGGCTGGGTTACTAGAGGTCAGTAGCAAGAATCAACCAATGGAAGCTGGTTCCATGGTGCATCTGTATAGTGAGAGCTGAAGATGTAAACTCTTACTATCAGAAATACAACCTAAAGCTAAAAAGAAAAGGAGAAATACCATGTTTTTTTCTTTTATCATATATTCATTGGTTGAATACAGCCATAAGTCAGTTGATATGAGAATGTGTAAAACACATCATGTAAGGTCAACTATCTTGTAATAAATAGTAGGAAGCAGTGTGTGTGGGGGAGGGGGATTGGCAATGACTACCCAATATATATTCCTTTGTTCTACTTAAGCATGTATGTCATATGGTACCTGACTAACCCCACTACTACATCTTTCCTCTGAGGGTCAGGAAAAAGGTCCTTCATTGTCCTGAAGAAGAGGGGTGCATGTGGGACAATTATCCTTTGTCAGCAGCCAGAGAGAAACACTGGCTATGGAGAACCTACACCTGCTACTGACTAATTTTGCCCTGTCTCTTCTTTATGTGAGTAAAGTGTTCTATCCAGTGCTTGACTATGCCGTGCTTTCCTTGGTGACTTGGATACCAAGATGCAGTGGGCAGAAGTGTTGGGACTTCTCCTGGTGACAGGCAACAGATATCATTTACCTAACATATACCATTTCCTTTTGATGATAAATTACTCATACTTATGCCTAGCCTTAGGGTTTAGTGGATTATAATATACCTGGTACGTAATAAGCTTCTCATATTCTATAATCTCATACTACTCCATGTTTAAGTGTTTGGTATCTACTATAGTAGCTAAGTGCTGCTTTTTAAATGTAGAACAATTATTTTCTTCTTTCCTACTTACATGTCCTTCATGCCCTTCCAGCTATATTTATTTTATGTTGCTCAAATGACAAGTATGATCATATCTTAATTTTTGTAATGTTATCTTTTTTAATATATATATATTATTATTTTTCAATTACAGTAGGCATACAATATTATATTAGTTTCAGGTATACAATACAATAATTAGACATTTATATAACTTACAAAGTGATCACCTTGATAAATCTAGTACCCATCTGACACTTACATAGTTATTACAATATGATTGACTATATTCCTTATGCTATACTTTACATCCCCATGACTATTTTGTAACTACCAATCTGTATTAATACTGTCCTCTTTTTCACCCACTCCCTTGACACCCCCCCCCCGCCTCCTATCTGGCAGCCATCAAAATGTTCTCTGTGTCTATAGGCTTGTTTCTGTTTTGTTTGTTTATTTTCTTTAGATTCCACATATAAGTGAAATCATATGGCATTTGTCTTTCTCTGACTTACTCCACTCTGCACAGTATCCTTTTGGTCCATCCATGTTATAGCAGAGGGCAAGATTTCATTTCTACGGCTTAGTAATGCTGTGTGTGTGTCTGTGTGTGTGTATACCACCTCTTCTTTATCTATTTGTTTACATATCTTGGCTAGTGTAAATAATGCCGCAATGAACATATGGATTCACATGTGCATTTGAAGTAGTGTTTTGATTTTCTTTGGATAAATACCCAGAAGTGAAATCACTGGGTCCTTCTTTGTCTCTTGTTATAACTTTTGTATTAAAGTCTATTTGGTATAAATATTGCTACTCCAGCTTTTGTTTGTTGTTTTTATTTTTATGAAATATCTTTTTTCCATCCCTTTACTGTCAGTCTGTGTGTCTTTTGATCTGAAGTGCGTCTCCTGTAGGCTGCATAAGTAAGGGTGTTGTTTATTTTTTATCCATTCAGCCACCCTATCTTTTTATTGGAGCTATTAATCCATTTACGTTCAAATAATTGTTGATAGACATGTAGTTATTGTCATTTTATTATTCATATTTTTAATCCACCCCCCTTCTTCCCTCCCTTCTTCCTTCGCTCCAACATCTCTTATAATACTGGTTTGATGTTAATGAACTCCTTTAGCTTTTCTTTGTCTGGGAAGCTCTTTATCTGTCCTTGGAATCTAAACTATAGCTTTGTTTGGGTAATCTTAGTTGTAGGACCTTGCTTTGCATCATTTTGAAATTTCCTGCCAATCCTTTCTGGCCTGCAAAGTTTCTGTTGAGAAATCAGCTGACAGTGTTATGAAAGCTTCCTTGTAGGTAACTCATTGTTTTTCTCTTGCTGTTTTTAAGATTCTCTCTTTGTCTTTAACCTTTGGCATTTTAATTATGATATGTCTTGGTGTAAGACAATTTGGATTCATCTTGTTTGGGACTCTGTGCTTCCTGGGCTTGTATGTCTATGTTCTTTACCTGGCTAGGAAAATTTTCTGTTATTATTTCTTTAAATAGGTTTTTAATTTCTTGCTCTCTCTCTTCTCCTTATGATCCCCTTATGATGCAAATGGTGGTACGCTTGATGTATGGTGGCCCCTTTAAGTATCCTCATTTTTAAAAATTTTTTTCTTTTGATACTGGTGTATTCTCAGAAAGAACCCAATACTAGTTGTTTAGTAAATATCCACTGAGTAAGTAAATGATTTACTTTCCCTTTTTATTCTTGCTTCTCTTATTGACTGAGTTCTCTCTCTCTGTATGCTACAGAAAGAATAGTAATAATCTTCATAATTGCATCATAAAGTTATATGAATTAATATTTGAATATAACATTAGCAGCAGTTTGGGAAATATCTGCTATGTTTGATACAATCTTTTAAAAAGATTGCTTTGTTGATTCTCTACAATATGAGATAATCTAAAGCTAGAGACATCATGCTGGTAATTTAAATATTGTAATCTAAGAGAAAAAAAACAATTGAACCCTTATGGGACATATTTACTTCCAATATAATATTAAATCATGTACCAAATGTAAATGAAATATAATAAAATTCAATAAGTAAATCAGGAAATATGGAGATGGGAACACTCTAATTTCTCTAGATCTCATATTGAAAATTGCTTTGAACAATAATAACAAAAATTGTTCAGATTTAAATAGTGCTTAAAAACCTCAATCTTACTGTATTCTCTGAAATATATTTTCTATGTAGGAATTGCAGAGGTCTTAGCTAAAAAATGTTTGTCATCTCAAAATTGTTCTTTAAGCTATCATTCTTTTAGTTTTCTTTTAAACTGTTATTTATGATGCAGATACAGCTTTTGAGAAGAGTATCTCAGATGAGAGTACAATACTAGAAACTATGTAAGAGTTTAGCATGTGTCATAATTTGTACTATGTGATCTTTTCTACAGCTTTTCATGTTTGCCCATAATGTAGATACATGTGTTAAGGATCTTATGAAAATTACTATATTTAAACTTAATTGCCAGCATGATATCTTTTGCTTTAAATTATCTCAAATTGCAGAGACTCAACAAAGCAATCTTTTTAAAAGTTGGCAGAGTGGCCTGACTCTAGACCCACAGCAGGTGGGGAGGAATCCATCATGGGGCCCAATGAGGCCCCATCACTCCAACAACTGCAGGCGTAACTTTGATGGGTCAGTAGACTTGGCTCTGACTTCTGCTTGGGATTCAGTCTCGACACTGTGTAACCGCTCTCAGCATTGTGTAATTTTATTTCACCTCAAGCGTAGGTTACTTTTGTAAACAGGAAAAACAAAACAAAACAAAACAATAGAAGAAGCTGTATGCTATATTCCATCAAGAAATTGTAAAAAAATAAAATAAAATTCTGTATCAAACAACATAACAGACATTTCCTAAATTGTTGCTAATGTTATATTCAAATTTGAATTCAGATACCTTACATGATGCAATAATTATATGCAGATTATAACAAGCAGAAATGTCTAGAAAAATATATAAAAAAGCAAGAGTCATGGTAATTGTGCTGGTGAGAACAAAAGAAGATAAGGAGGTATCAGGGTCATAAATAGATAATTATCCCAAATATCTAAGCTGCATTTATAAAAACCAAGTCAAAGTTTTCTTTCCCTATTGATTTCACATTCTGAACTTCTCCTTAATATACTTCAGACTTTGTTAATTAGTCACTGGTTTTTTAATTGGTGTGCACACTCTGCTGGCAGAAGTCCTTCCTATTAAATGACTCATGTTTAGTAGTTTGTGCTACTCCTGAATGACACTTGTGTTCAAGCTGTTGCAAGACTTAGATCACTTGGTTCACATACATTAAAAAATAAAACGTTGGTATGTTTAAATTAATAAAACAACTTTTACAAAATAGTCTATTTAATTCACCTTGGTATTCAATACTTTGCATTCATGATAACCAGGTGATAATATGATGACCAGTTGAAGTAGAAATAATGAATACATTTTTTAAGTGCCAATGTACAGTATTCTAAGCACCCACAACTCAGCCTTTATTACAATAGTATACTTCATTCATTCTTTCACTTTCTCTAAAGAAAAGATAAACAGTTTGCCTGCTTTCCTACTCATATTGCTTAGATTTAGGAGCCCTGTATATATTGAGCACCAGTAAAATGCTATGCAGAGAAAAGATAGCAATAAATAACATTAAATCACTAAAGGAGTTCAGAGTATACCAGGAAAGACTTTCACATAAAATTATGTTATAAGATTTAGAAGTTAATAAAAAAGAGAAATGCTAGTTATTAAGCCTGGTGAATATCTAGGGTTATTCAATGTGTGTGTGTGTGTGTGTGTGTGTGTGTGTGTGTGTGTGTGTGTGTGTGTGTCGGGTGAGGAGGGGAGTGGTGGAAAGTGGTGGCATGAAATTGTTCCTTGGGCAATGGCACTTAACCAGATATTAATCTGGAACATTAAGTAGAAAGTATGCACATTAAGAAAGTTGAGAAGAACATTGCTGGCAGAAAAAACACAAGCTAAGGAAGAGATGGGATACAATGAGAATTATGAATAAAAGCTAAAAAGATTAAGCGTAAGCTGTGAATCATGGTTAATATAAGCAGTTTTGTATTTGATCATAATGTGTTATCAGGGCTAGCTTCATCGGTATGCTGCCTGTGATGGCTTTAAATGTCATGGAAAGGATCTAGTCAGTATTCTGATCACCAGAGGAAGCCACTAAGTTGCTATTATATATGGGAAAGATATTTCTATGGTCCAAATGTTTGTGTTTCCTCAAGTATTATATATGTTGAAATCCTAATGTCCAGTGTGATGGTATTAGGAGGTGGGGCCTTTGGGAAGTGCATATGAGAGTGGAGCCCTGATTAGTGAATTTAGTGTTCTTATAAGAGGCACTCCACAGAGATCCCTTACCCTTTTCATCATGTTAAAATATAAGAAGTCTGAAATATGTAAGACGGCCCTCACCTGACCATGCTGGCACTCTAATCTCAAACTTCTGGTCTCCAAAAATGTAAGAAACAAATTTCTATTGTTAATAGGTCACCCAGTCGATGGTAGTTTAGTGTAGTAGCCTGAATGGACTAAGACAGATATAAGATGATTTATACCTTGGCAGCAATTGGAGAGATAGTTACAGATAGTTATGAGTAAGAAATGTAAACAAGTATACACAGATGATAAAGAGAATATAAATAAATAACATGGTAATAATGTTGAGGAAATCTGTTTGAGTATATAAGAGATAAATATATGTGATTGTAAGGTTGAAGAAGGAATGACTTCAACAGATTGAAGAGTCTTGATTCCTCAATGTTTGGGTGACTTGATGTCAGTAACTACAATAAAGAATATCAGAGGAGAAAGATTTCATAATGAAAAAGGACTTCAGACTTGAACATTTTGTCAATAAAGTGCTTCATGTCATTTAAAGATATGTTACAGGCTTGTTCCATTAATTAAAAACAAGAGAACAGTTTAAAATATCTAGAGTTAAAATAGAATTATAGGACGTAGTTACATGTTATGTAGGTTAAAGATAAGAAATATTTAAAGAGAAGAAGGTAGAATAAGAAGTGATACGAGCCTGTAGTGCCCATGGTTGTAATGGGTATACAAAAAATATATAGAAAACACAACAAGTGTATCTGGGATATTTAATAAGTTCAACTGAAAAAAATATCTTTTGCTTTTGGCAGTTGTTGACTTTCATATGCATACATATAATTATCTGATCAATATAGAAGCCATAGGTAGTAAAGTGAGAATTGAGTATAGACAAGTGGAAACAATAAGAAACAAACAAAAAAAAGTATGAGAAAAATAGAAGGGAAAGATTGTGTAATAGATATAGGGGTTGAGGATCATAGAGGCAGATTTTTATTTTCATTTTTTTTCATTATGGAAAGCACTTGAGAATGCTCAGTGCCTGTGGGGAAAAGCCAATACATAAGAAGAAACAAATGCATAGAAGGGAGGAGACAAAGGCAAAGTAGAAATGAGATGACTGATGGAGAAGGGGAAGCAATGGTTTTAATAGCTGTGATTTTTTTCTTTCAAGCTGCATTTTATTCCTTTTGAATAAGTAGAGGAAAATCAAGTAATGATACCAATTCAGCATTGGAATTTTCACTCACTTTATTGGTCAAAAAGAGAAATCTTCACACCTGCCCAGAACCAGAGTGCTTTTGCATATTCTTCATGGGTAGACCACAAATCCTGTTTCTGCAAACACTGTGAGGGCATATTGCATGCCTGTTTCTCACTGTGCTATGAGTACCAGGTCTGGCACTTAGTAGATGCTCAATAAGCATTAGTGAAGAAAGGGAAAAGAAAGAAGGAAAGACAATAAAGCATAGGATGACAGAATTACTAGCACATGAAGTGTAATATGATTTGGCTGGTAGCACACCAAGTATGAGACCATGCAGATGGAAAAAATGCAGATTGCAGAAGATCTTAAAGGCCAGGTTTGTTGCCAGAGACTTTTTCCTATATCAGAATGATTGTACTTGTGACCAAATAATTCAACTGCACATTACCTTTTATTCCCCTCTTCTCAGGGTCAGCAAACAATACTTAAGCCAGCATCTAAATTTTTTTCAAAGTTCACATGAAAATCTATTTTTCAATACTCTTAAAAATCAAAAGGTTTATCATGATTCTCTTTATAATTTTCCATATGGCAATGTATGATTCTGTTTCAAACTTGATTTTTGAGGAGTTTTAGAGGCTTCTTGTAAAGATTTCCAGCAGAGAGTGGGATTTAAAATCTGCTAAGCTAGGAACACCTGTGCCACTCTGTACGGCCAAAAGATTCAGAGCAAGTGGCATTCGATTTTTCTACACAAAGGCAGAAATTTCTGAGAAGGGCTTGTGAGTCTGTGAAGGGATAGACATTGGCTTATATCAAGCAATAATTTAAAATAATTTAAAATGACTCAGCTATATTTATTTTCTCTCCCTACATCCCTTTTTATAGTTGTCTCTCCCTATCTCTCACATCTCAAATTCCTAAATCCATGTACTCATTGCTATATTTAAGCTTGGGTCTACAAATTTAAAAAAATTAAGTCAAATTAAGAAAAAATCTGAAATCAGTGGTGGAGGTTAGCACAATACTAGAGAATAGGTAAAAGAATTTTTTTTTTTTTAAATACCTGATATTTCAGATTTCACTAGAGTTGTTTTTGTGGTGGAAGTACTGGAATGCCATTGAGTACAATTATATCAGAATTTTACAAATTTAAGTGCAGTACAAGTGTAACTGTTAATGGCACATCATATTATTTCTTCTCCATCTTTTCTTAGTTATGGCACAGAACAAATTCATTACTATTTTCATAATTAAGTGAGAACCAGAATATTATAATTATAATTAGAAAATAATCAGTGTGGAGTTTCTAGTAGAAAATAATTCTCTAATTATAAAGGAAAACACAAACTTTAAAAAATGAGTGGTTTGTGTATTTTCAAAATTTAGTAATAAATTTAATGCTGTTATCCATGAAAATTAATAAATGCATTTTTAAGTTAAGCATCATACTTTTAACAGATTTATTTTAAATTTGTGTATGTAATTACTAAAGAATCAATATTAGGTCCAATATATCCTTGAAGCAGGAGCTCATAGCAACATGATGAACGGTTCTAATTGTATTGAATATTTCTAATATTCACAATGGCGTTGGCTTTTCTATCACAAAAACATAGCTCCAACCACAACAAAACTTTATAATTCTGATGATACATTTTATCATATAAAACCAAACCAAATCTTTGATTTGGGTGCTCAGTTAATTTTGCTTTAACTTATTCAGATTAACTTATTAGACTTTAGAACAACGAAAGAAAATTTCAGAGTTCCCTCAGTATTCTTGTAAGCACACATTTTAGAGGAATTTTTCATTTAAGAATATTAATTCTTTTGGTGCTATTTTCTACTAAGAACATAGCATTCTTAACATTAGCCATGATTTAAAAAGTAGCATTTTAAAGGGGAATCAAAATTGTCATTATCGTAGCAATGTATTCTAGGTATTAACTGCTTATTGGATATTAATATTGGGTCAAATTCCCATTTTAGGAAAGTTGATTGTAACTGAACAATAAAGCAAGTTGTAGCAAGAAATTAATTTAATCTCTTTCACTTTTCCAAATAAACATAAATACACTATTTGTAAAACTTAATTTTATTAAAATTTCTGCTGATAAAAATGTGTAAGATATTTAAAGCATATTAAAATGTCAATTTCTATGTAAAATGTCAAAGAGGACATTCAGACTGTCACATTCAACATAAACACTTAAGTTTTTTGATGTCTGAAAATACTATATTTGCACAAAATTTTATTTTAACTAAGTATCCAATAAATATTAATTTATTGCTATTGCAAGTATATTCATTTTATTATTCCACCATAATGGCACAATTTCTATAGTTATTTATTTGTATTCATTCTTAAAATGTGTGCCATATCAAATCAAATTTACTACTACATATTTAGGGAAAACATTGCCAGGTACATAAAAGTGTATTCAGAAATGATTAACTGAAAGTAAATTAGTTCGTTGTAATTTTAAATCATTATTTTCTTCATAGTTTAAAATCATCCATGCTTTCTTCTGTCACTATGCCTAATCTCAGTAAAAATGCTCACATGCATTTTTAGTATCTTTAATTTTTCTTAGAAAACTAACATAAAATTAAAAGTAAACAAAATATTACTAAAACTCAACTGTTTTAAAGTACTAATAGCAACTATATAAGTAGTATTTTACATTTGAAAAAGAGAACAGAGTTTAGACCAAGTTAAAATGAACTTATAATTTTCACTGAGTTGGTGTAGATTTCGTTTGCCTTAATTACTCTATAAATCACTTCTTTTTGAGTAATGAGACACTTATTCTGAACAGCAGTAGCATCTTTAGATAACATTGAGCAGGATAAACTAAAAAATGGACCCTGATATAATTATCTTTAAAACAAGTGTTAATCAACTCCAAAATTCACTAGGGAATTAAATATATCAGATTCCAAATTTTGAAGACAAATATGGGGATAAGATATTATTTTCTATTAGATTAATAGAATGCTGTAAGACCTAGAATAACTTCAAAGTTGGAGAAATTGAATGTCCTTAGAATATCCTTATTAATTAGATTTTCTGAGTAATTAAATTTTAGCCAGAAGAAAGTGTTTATTTCAACAATTGTTCCGACATGCACAAACACATAGTACTTTGTATGAGTCCACATATTTGCTTAGTATATGTATATTTTAATTGGGGCTTAGTATCCTGTCAATGGCTTGAATTCTAGATGTAGATATATTAGGGGGAATATATGTTTATGTGGATATACCAGGAGATTTACTCTTTTCTAATGAAATCCATGATAGCAGCCTATTACCTCATAAAGACTAATGTATATTGACTCATCTTTCTGTGCAAAGATCTCATTTCTCTTTCATTTTCCCTGGCTGCTGGGCTCACAGTCCACTCTGTTTTTCTCAGCCAGGAGATTGGGCTCCTCTCCATCTATTAGATAAATTATCTCTGTTTCGATGTTTCTTTCAAATGTGTTTCTCTCTCTTTATAGTTTCCTTAGAGGCACTTTGTAAAATTTCTTCAGTGGGTTCAGACTTCTGGAAATAATAGCTGAGAAAGGAATGTTTGTTGGTAACTATGCTTTCTTTCCTGTTACAAATCTATCCACAGACAAGGACGCATAGAAATTGTTAACTGAATGGGGGAAGAAAAAGTGAAAAGTACAGGGAGAATAAAAAAGAATCTCTGTTCCTTTCAAGATTGCGTTGGATCTCAGACACATGTGATGTTCTGGATATTTGTTTTGAAGTACCTTCTCTGCTCTTGAGCCTAGACTGGTGACCTTGGGAGGAGACTTGTCCTCTTTGGCTTGTTTTCAAAGAGATTTTTCAGTACCTGTTGTTGGTGTATATGATTGTGGTCATTTTTCTAACTTACAAAACACCCCAAAACAGGGATCTCAGTCCTAACCCCAACCATTGCCTTATCCTTTAGCCCTCTTAGAACCTACTTCTTCCCTAACTAGAGCATAGAGGAACTTCTGGATTCATCACAGGCTTTGTTGAGTCTAGAGAGAGTTAGAAGAGCTACTTTAGATTAATCTCCCTGGAAACTCCTCAATAGCCCAGTGATGTTATTATCTACATGATGTGGGAATTAGTTATGCAGTATATTTTTTTTTCTAGAGCCATGTTTCTCAACACTGACTGAATATTAAAAAAAATAAAAAAAACACTTGGTAATTGTTTAAAAATATGGGTGCCTAGACCCATTACCAGAGATTGAATTTAATTAGTCTGCAGCAGGGTCTTTGTATTGACAAAGTCCTGGGCTTGCTATTACCTCATTCCCTTTGCTATAGTTTTTTTCTACATCATATGCAACTTCTTTCCTGTGAGTCAGAATTAATGGTTCCAGAAATATGCCTTCAAAATTATAGGACAAAATCTAAGACTTATGTCTTACACTATCATGAAACTTTGTTATTGGTAGAAAAGAAAATTCATCAAGGTAATACACTCCAAATGTAATTCTGGTCACCTTATCTGTCTACAAATATATACAATAACAGTCATTGCATGCATTCACATATTCCAGTAATTAGAACTTCTAACTCTGCCATCACATAGGCCTAGTATGAATTCTACCTCAACAATTTACTGAGTAATTACTTCAGAGTAGTCATTTAATTTCTTTGTGCCTTAGTTTCCTTATCTTCTGGGAAATAGAGTCTCATATTTTCTGTTATATCTACTTTCAGCCCATGTGGTTTGCAAGGGAATTTTCTTATCATCTGCTCAAAGAATAAATGACAGTATAGTATAATGATTATTTCTGTAGACCTTAGAGCCACACAACTTCTAATCAAACTCTAACTCTTCCACTTGAGATCTGTGTGAATGTTGTTAAATAAATTAACTTCTCTGTGCTTCAGTTTTCTTATTAATGTAATATGAACAGTAATAGTGTATTATGTATTATGGTTATTTTGAAGTTCTATACATTAGTCTATTCCAAGTTCTTAGAATTCTGAAAGTACTATAGATGTTCACTGATATTATTATGATTATGATCCTTATTATTACTATATACACAGATTTTTGTTACAACTAGTGCAAGTCCATCGACATATGTCATCCTTATATTGTCACAAATGAGTATACTATTAAATTTAGACAAGGATAATCAAGACTTCAACATATTGCAGAACAAGAGATTTCTCATTCCTCTGGAGTTCGAGTTGGCAGAATTGGACTTATGTTGCCCTTCTATGATCATGAGGGGGTTAAATAATGACAACTCGTGAAAGAGAGATTCAAAGTGAGAAACTGAAACTATAAATCTTGTTTATAGTGTTAAACTCATTAAGCTGCCCTTCAAGAAAACCTTCTTCTAGAAAATTTATCTTACTTGGTTAAGCAAATGTGTATTCAGTTTTCTGTTCTTGTATCATTGAATCTAAGAATTAGAGATTCTGTCCTATAGCGGTCTTATGAAACTTAAAGAAGATATTCTACATAGTGTTCAGAATAGACTCTGCCAGTTAGTTCTAAATATTTTTCAGCTGGCAGCAGCAAAAGTTGTTGTTTAATATTAAGAAGATTTTTTAAATACCTGACATATAAATCAGATGACATTTTAAATTATGAAAATTAATTTCTTACTTTATATTGTTTCTATCCTGAGTCTGTCCTTTTAGTTTACTCTTAACATTTTACTCTTTTACACAAATATTACTTAAACATGAGTACATTTTTTGCCAGCTATACATTTTTAAGTGATTAAAAATATCTTCTTCAAGCTCTCCAAGAATAACATAATTATTGTTTTTTTTTTCAATATATATTGTTGACTTTATGAACTGGCTACAAAAGCATGGAGAACTTATGTTTTTCAAGAACCCATTCTAATTCAAAGTTATTTTGTACATTGATTTATGATTGCCTCCAAAAGGTAGCACGGCATTTTCTATAAATGATGTCTTAGAATTACATTTGTATTACAATAACTCTCTCACTGGACAAATCTTTTGATTTTTCATTCCTTCTTTGAAAACTACACAGGTGAAACAAAATATTGTTTTATTCTGACTGCTACCATCTATGTAAAATTGTCATCTAATGTAATTCTGCTGGTTTCTGAATAAAGATACTTTGGTTTTAAGCAACAGATATAAATTCTAGTTTACTTAAGGAAAACAAAAGGAATTTATTGAAAGAATTCATGGTGATTCATACACCAAAAGGAAAAACCAAACAACTAGCTTTTGCAAAGAACAAGACACAAGGAAACTTTCAGGAAAAAAAAAGGGACATCTGTCTGTGATGCTACAATTGGTGTGCTTCAGCTCCTCCCATTGTCTCTCCCTGTGTCAGTTATTGAGATTCGAGTTCCTGGGAGAGAGGGTCAAAATGGCCCTTAGTGAAATTAATACTTCCAAAAAATAATGCTGGCTGTTTTAACACAAAACGAATAAACAAGGATAAAAATAAATAAAAGCAGATAAAAAATGCAAGACGACTAAAAATAAGACACCCCCTCTAATATTTAACCTAAACTCTTGAGCTTGATATTCAAATCCCTCTCCTTCATAACCCTAATTTTTCATTAAAGCCTCATCTTGTTTTATTTATCTATTCATGACATAATCTCTAGCCAAACCACAGACCTTTCTTCTAAATACAATCCTCACCTTTCTAACTTAGATGACTGTTACAGGATTTTTTACTCCTTTGAATGAGCCACGCAATCTATTGAAATTCTTCCTATCCAGTTCTAGCCCTAATTCCTTCTTTTTCAGAATTCTTCCTCCATCCTTACTTAAATATAAAGACCTCGAGGACATGATCCATGTTTACACACACACACACACACACACACACACACACACAAATACATGTTTATACACACACACATATACATATAAATATATATATGTATATGTGTGTGTGTATGTATATATATATAGATATATCTATCTATCTATATCTATATATATGTATATATAAATTTTATAGTGAATGGTACTCAGAACAAATACAGCATTGAATGAGTAGTAGATCCATGGTTGAAATAATATTTGCCAAATTCTGGGAAATCTTCCTTTACAATTCATCCTATATCTGTCTTCTATGATTTCCCAGTCCTATCTTATTTGTTCAGGTTCTGTTATTATTTCTCTTTTAATTAATAACCTACTTTTAGTCTCTAGGCCCATAAATTCACCACACGCTAGCCTTTACTAAACATATGAATACACTTCTCACAATTTTGTCATCTTCCTCTTGCTTATTGATTTTAATTGCATATATTTTTAGAATCCCTGATCTAACCATGGCCTGAATGTCTGTCCCTATTTATTCATTGCCTAATTCAACAAAGTATTCATTCATAAATTCTTTTACTCATTTCTTATCCATTTTATTTTATTAAGCCTACATTTCAACATAGTAGAACTGCTTTCTCTCCCCTATTATATACCAGATTTTTCTACATTTCCAACCATATGTTGTTGTTTCCTGTTTCTAGAATAGCTTACAAATCAGCATGTTCAAATCATACCCATGTACTTCAAGGACTTTCTTAAAATTATAATTTATTCCTTTTTTAAGTCAAAGTTTAAATATCACTACGACCTAGCATTTAGAGATGTAAGGATGAATAACCTCAGTCTCTTTCCACAGTTTGAGAGGCAAGAAATTAAGGTGAGAATTATAATGTGGGATCTTAGGCACCCTGAGAGAATTATGTTATTAACACATTTCACAAACATTGAAGAGTGATAGCTGATAGATGTTAGGGAATAGAGGAGGTTTCCAGAAAGAAACAGTGTATAAGTTTATTTTTTTTTTATAAACTCCTAGGAATATGTTAGACTACGAGAGGTAAAGTTATTGAAGGCCAGAACAGGAACATGTGCCAAGATATGGGGCATGAGAGTGACGCCTTTAGAAAAGTACATCGTTTGGTAGGTCTGAAGTTTAGAAGCATAAGTCTAAGGTCAGTCTACAGCTTATGTAAAAAAGGAAAATGACTGAATTCCATTAAATAAAGCAAATATTTATTTAGAACTTCTCTGTGCATAGCATTAAAGATAATATTTTTTCAAAATCATCTGAGAAAATGTGTTGCTGAAATATTTACTGATCAATTAGGCAGCTAAAACAGAGAACAAGCTCAGCAGCATGTGAACAGGGCTAATATAAGTAACCCAGAGAACTATTGGTTAGAAATTCAAAATGGAGAGGGTAATGGAGTACAAACAAGAAGATATTTTCAAAAGGACATCAGGCCAACACATATTTCTAGCCATTGTGGTTTGAATTTGAGAACAATTTTTTTAATGATAATAAGTAGTATTTCAAAAAAAAAAGTTTGTACAGAGGGTTGAAGGTTAAAGAAAATCTGGTGTATTCTGTAAAAAATGAAACCCTTGACCAATTGGAACGTTTGTTACAATCATACCAATTTATTTAGTTCACTGGCATCTTTAACTTATTCTTGTTATTTCCTGAAACAAAAAAAATAAATAAATGCATGCAAACAAAGTTATTTAATATCAAAGCCAAATTCTTATGTATTTCTTTTGTTAGAAGCCATTTTGACTACATAGTGAATTTTCTATAAAATCAGTCACTCTTTTGTCTGTGTTCCTAGTACTTTATATATAATTTTTCATAGTATTTAGTACACTGAAGTTAGTCAACTATTTGCCTTCTAGCTTTCACTTGCTGCTTTTCTAAATTTTTAAAATGAAGGAATAATGTTTCATTCATCTTTGTTTCCCATAACATGTAATATTCTATTGTCACATAGCAAATGTGAACTTAAAGAGCTGTGAGAGGGAATTGTAGCACTATAAACAGAGCAAGCAAAGGAGCGAAGTTGTGTCACATGCTGGAAGACTTTGACTAAATGACCTGAGAAGGCTGATAAAAAAAATAATTTAAGTTGCACACTGGCTGTTTACTTGAAGTATTAACACTCCTTAGTCATTTTGTAATATACTTTAAATCTCCAGAGAAAATGAGGAAATACCAATGAGGAGCACCCAAAATAGTCTAAGCTTTTTTCAATGCTATATTATATCATGGTAATATAAAATTAAATTATATTTTTTGTGTTAGTACATAAATTTAGTATCAAAGTACTAGAATAACACTTTTACTTTATATTATAGTGAAGTTATGTATTTTATGTTACCTCTGTCATTTTTTATTGAATACCAGGTATTATTTCCACTAAAACATAAAAGTAAATTATCTCAATGGGTTTAACATTTGATACTACATATTCTAGAAACTGTGTTTATGTGACTAATCTGACCTCTGTATAATTTTTATAACATCTACACATTTCTGCATGGAATAAGATTTCTCCTCAAGATAGAAATTGATTCTTTATTTTATTTTTATATATGCAGTTTGTAGATATTGATTTTAGATACTTACATGGTGTCTTATTCAAACAGTTATGAGCTGCTATAAGAGATATACCATAGACTGAGTGGGTTAGGCAAGAAACATTAATTTCTCACAGTTCTAGGGATCAACGGGTCCAGTGTCTGGTGAAGCCCCTCCCCCTGATTTGTAAAAGGCTAGTTCATATCCTTACCTGTTAGAGAGAGAGCGAGAGAGAGCAAGTGAGTGCACGAGAGCAAGACAGAGCATGTGAGCTCTTTTCTGTCTCTTCTTACAAGGATACTCATCTCATCTGGAAGGTCCAAATTTATGACCTAATCACCCGCAAAGACCTCATTTCCAAATACGATTGCATTGGGAATTAGGGCTTCAACATATGAATTTTAGGAGGACACAAAAGTTCATAGCAGTTAATATTTTTCATAGGTTTTACTTTTTGAAATACTGCTATGTTTCTTATTCATTTTAGTAGATTTTTAGTAATAAAGAACATGTGCAAAAATTAAGAATAGCTATTTCAGTGTCAGAGTAGAGAATATTGCTGTTCATTATCTTGGAATAACTATACCACATTCATTTTCCCAGCAAATAAGCATTTATGATAGCCTAGTTTTTTTCATATTTGAATGATAAATAGTGCATGAAATAGCTGTATAATTTAGCTACTATATAAAGTTATTTCTGGCAGCTAATGCTATATTCCATGTAAAGAAGAAAGGTATAAAGAAGAATTATTTTAGCAGTTAACAAACATCCATTCTTTCAAATTCATATCATGCATTAAGTAGAAAGCCCAGATGTGTCTAATTCCAAGGATTTAATAACTGTTTTCACATATCCACCCAAGACGCTCTACATTTTCCTTTCTCTACAATGCTACGTGAATTATCTTTTCAAAACACACGTTTTGTATTTCCTCTTTTCTAACCCTTACAGTTTAAGTGTGTGGGCACAGACACTACACTTTTTTCTAAGGTTAAAATTAGCAAAACTCTAAGTGAGAAAAAAACCAATCTCTACTTCCTCTAGTAGCCTTCTGCCAGGGCCACTTTCTGCTGCAACTGGACTAGTCTTTCAACCTCTTTTATCCACTGTAACATTCATTCATTCACTCATTTATATTTAATGAAGTTTTTTGCTCATGCTGTTGCCTCTGTCATAAATGTTCTCATAGTTGCAATTTCACTGATATTTGGAGGTATGTGATCAATTCTTTTTTTCTTCCTGGTTAGACTACAAACTTTATGAAATTGGGCATGGCATCTCTTTGGCCTACCAATTTTAAATTCTCTATGCTGAGATCAATTATCAATCCAAATTTGAGGTATATTTTTGAGAATAATGAAAGGATGAGTAAATCCTTTGGGTTTCATGTGCTCTTTTTGCTGGTTATGAGAGAATGTTTTCTAATCCAGTCACAGAAATTTTCTTCTGCAACTTCCGACCCAGACTTCTCTAGAGACAGATTCTGTGGTAGTTAGCTGGTAGGAAAAGTTACTGCAGCATAACTCTTTCTAATTTCCTACTGGGTGGACTACAGTATCATTTAGTTGCAATAAATATTCTATTTAGGCATTAGGCACTATAAGAAATCTTGCACATGAATATAAGAAATGAAGTAAAAGTTGAGACAAAAATCAAGACCTTAAGTATACTTGTTGACTATCATATACCAGATTGTCTTCAAATTTGATAAGCAACAGAATCATCTCAAAGAATATTTCAGGGCCTTGAAATGTCTCCTTCTATATTAGAAAGAATGTTGATAAAATTTTCCACCCTTAGAATATTTAAAAGAACTTGATATTCAAAAGAATTTGTCAATCAGTACTACTAATTTATTCCTAGTCAGTTTGAAGACTAAATTGATTCTTTACATTAACATAGTAGTTGAATTTCATAAGTATATTAATTTTTTTCATGAAATGATTAGAGTGAATATAATTTGATCATACTTTTGTTTAAAAAAGAAAATGAATAAAGCTTCTCAGTTGGTTACCTAAAACAAAACTTATGATTAAAGAAGAAAGAGATGTTAGACATTTATTCAAAATTTAAAATTTTGAATTCCATATAAATAATTAATTTAAAAATATATGAGAGACTAGCATTCCATGTATAGCTATTTTTCCTAATTTGATGTGTTTCTTTTATGATTTATGGTTGTCTCCCTTTTCCACATATACAGAAATTATTTAAAAATATATTTCAAAGAACCTCTGAAAGAAGCCAACAGTAGGGAGTCAACTAGAATTCTTGTATTTCCTCCTAGATTAACAGCCACAATCTTCCTTTACCATATATTTCATTTCTCATGTTCCGCAATCCCAGATCCCTAGCTTTCCAAAACTAACACCCTGAATAAGAGGAAATCTGTGCCAAAGACATCTTGGAACTTTTCCAAACACAGATTCACAGGCTTTGGCTGCCTATAATTGATTACCTCCTACATAGCCATCAGTGACTCAAGCCAAACATTGACCAGCCAGGACACTCTTTGATCTGTCAAAGAAACTTGTGAAAGAAGTAAACCAGTCTAATTCTGATAAATTATCTGCAAAAATTTTGATATTCTTCTAGCAAACAAGTGTCTATACTGTAACTAAGCAGAGATGACAGAATTCACAAGCTGTTTCATCATTGGAATATATCATTTTTGTAACCATGGTAAATGTACTAAACTATTTTTACAGAATTATACTAAACTTATATTTGGATTTAATAAGAATGACTGGGCCACATCACTAAACACAATACAACATTGTGATTTGGTAATTTGCCATTGAATTTCATACATTGATCTTACTGAATTAGATAAGTTAGTCCTCTAAAATTATTTGTAAAGCCTTAACTAGATCCCAGGCACAATTATAATTGGATATATTTTTTTAGTCAAGAAAGGCATTTTTAAAAAATATATTTTTGTATATGAATAATGGCTAATTGGAAAGAAACTGAATCTTTTCATAATTGATATTCTCAGATGTGTCTTAATAATCATCCTTTTAAAAATGTGCTAGTCATGGATCTCACTTGATTTAGACAAATAAAAGGAGTGGGAAGGAAGTAATCTAATGTGTAAAAGTCTATGTTAAATAGTTCCATATATTTTAGTTAATTTGTCCTTAAAACAACTCAGGAAAGTATTATCTATATATTATAGATGATAAAACAGAGGTTTCTAAATGTACATGGTCACGAGTTAGCAAGTGGATGTTATTCTTTAGCAGTTTGAATTCTCTACCAGACCATATAAGGCTCTGATAAAGATACCAATTTAAATGACTATTTAGAAAAGGTATTTAGTTATTTTTGAGTGAGTTTCCTTGTCTGTTATTTTGAGCCACCTGAGGGGTGAGATGACATCTTAAATGTATCATTCATATCAACTAGTAAAAAAAATCTCATGCCTGAAAATACTTAACTGAATTTAGGCTCAAAATAAAAATAAATTATTATAAGTGTTCTTACACATCCATAACTTTTAGTAACATTAAATAAGCATAATTTTTATACACATCTACTTAAATGCAGTATATCCAAAACTGAATTTTTTAAAAACCTCTAATTCTGCCCTCTGAAACTGACTCCTAATATTTCCTACTATGCTAACTATTTCTATTGTCTACTTGGTCTCTGTGTTAAAGAAACCTTTAATTACAATACACTTATTCCTTTTGCTGTGCTCCTATGTCTAATCAGTCATCAAATTTTATAAATTATATCCAATAATATCTCCCAAATCTGTCCCATATTCTCACTCTCATTATTTTTAAATGCAAAGTTCTAAGTTTGTAACATTCATAGATAATGATATTCAGTCACCAAAATTCCATAAAGTTGGAAAATAAGAATTGCTGATTCATAAATAGTAAATTACATCGTCTAGCAATATTAAGAAGATTGTGCATCTGTGTAACTCAGAGTTCATCCTACTCTTTTTTTCTTTCAAGGCATATTGCTTCCATATTAAATATCAGTGACTGTGAGATCTTTTTGAAACCCTTTCAAAAAGGTCAACTTTCCTTTCCTTCTCCTTATAACACTTTCACAGACTGTTGTGATAGAATTTATCCAATTTTAATTTATTTGCCTATATGTCTGAAATCTGCATGAGACTTTCACCCTTGAGGAGCTGGGAAAATGCCTTTTTGGATCTGTGTTTGTAATTGACACTCAACAAATATAATTTATGTTAAGTTGTTAATTTTATATATAAATTTATGAATGTGTTAGATTAATCTTATATATTACTATATATCATATGTATTACTTATATTTATAATATCTGTTAATTATGTATATGAATAAAAATGAATGGATATATTTTATTCACTTAGCTTTATGTTAAGCTATAGAACTTTATGCTATGTTCATTAGAATGGTAAGTTCATTCTAAACATTTCCCAGCTAAAGAAACAAGAGAGGTGACTGATCAGGTTCTCATTGCAGGAGAGAGTTTGTATCTGTACAAAGCATTTTAGAGAATAATTTGCAATGCCTATTTCATGACTCTTTTCACTAAATGGAAATATTTATTACTAAAGGTCTATTGCCTTTCATAATAAAATGTTGGAATTTTTAAAAGACAAAGCTGTAGTATATGTATAAAATTTAATCACTAAAGAATCATTTCTGTTTAAGTTTACTTTACATATAGGTAATTTATTATATTGATTTATTTTCCCTCATCAGTAGTTCTATTTCCCAGAATCAGTTGTATTTGGGGTGTTACTTTATTATGTAATAAAATACTCATGAGACCTCATTATAGAACCAACTCTATTTTCAATCATTAAATTAGAGTTATTAAGATAAAGTATGAAACAACTTTCTTGAAAATGCTTCTTAAAGTATTTAAAACCCTGTAGAATGGGAAATTAAAATATTTTGTAGTAATAAAGAATGATATTTTTAGGTTACGGAAAGCTAATTGGAATTAAATCGATAAATGTAGTGCATTATATTATCTACAGACTGAATTGATGTAAACATGATTTCTTTTTAAAGGAGAGAAATATGAAAATAACATAATTATAATCATTTGACAATATAGCCAAGCCCAACAATGAAGAAAATCTTTTCAAAGAAGTATATCAAATTCACCCATATTTGTTTGTCTCCTTTCACTTACATTTAGTTGGTTACATGAATAAGAGTTTTACAAAAGCACTTTAGAATTTACTTGTATTTAACTTGGACATGTAAAACTGCTATGCTTTGGGCAAGTAAAGTAAACCTTTTAATATAAATTGAATAATCTATATATATTTATTTTATTCAAACTTTAAAAATACTATGAATGAATTAGACAATATATATAAACATAAGTGAAGGAGCTTAAAATCAGCATATAAGGATATATTGTGAATATATGTGTGTACACACAGACATACATATATACCATTTCCTTTATAAACAAATAGTTAAAAGACATGAATAGAAATTGTTAGATTTATTATACAGTTGAAGAATAAGGAAGGCCCACACTGCCTATAAACAATCAATTTTTCTATTTATTTTCCTAGTTAATAATAGGAAATTTTTAAGAAGTATTTTAGTCAGTTGTCTTCTCTATTAGTTTGCTGGTGCTGTCATAACAAAATTCATCAGACTGAGTATTTTTTTCACAGTTCTGGAGGTTATAAATCTAAGATCAAAGTGTCAATTGGATTGGTTCCTTCTGAGGGGCATAAGGGAAGGGTTTATTCTAGGCTTTTCTCTTTGGCTTATAGATGGCTGTCTTCTCCGTGTCTTCACGTCATCTTTTCTTTGTACATATCTTTGTCCAAATTTCTTCTTTAAATAAGGACACCAATCATATGGGATTAGGACATACCACAATGACCTCATATTACCTTAATTACCCTTGTAAAATAATTTCCAAATATGGTCACATTTTGAAGTTGGGATTTCAACATATACATTTTGGAGGGACATAGCATTCCACCCTCGGGCTCCCTAAATAGTCACGTCCTTCTCCTGTTCAAAACACATTTATCCCATCCCAACAGACCCGAAAGTCTTAACCTATACCAGTAACAAATCTAAGTCCAGATTCTGTAAATATCCTCTACATCAAGTATGGGTGAGACTTGAGACATGATTCATTCGGAGGGAAAGAATCCCTCTCTAGCTGTAATCCTGATAAACCAGGTAAGATATATGTTATCAAAATTTGAGGTGTATCAGAGATAGGATAAACATTTTTACTTCAGATGGGAGTAACCAAAAAGTAAAAAGGGTCAAAGAGTCCCAAATAAGTCCCAAACTTTTAGGGCAAATTCCATTATATTTTAAAACTCTAAAATAATTCTCTCTGGATCAATGCTATGTTCTATATAAAAACAACCAACAAGTTACTTTTAAAATGTTTTTTAGATGTCTTCTGCAATCCCAATTCTATGCATCATATGCAATCTTTTGACATGATTTTGAGATGCCTAAAATTAAATCTAAAGCAAAAGTCATAGGGAATCATTATAGAACATGTCTTCAAGAACTTGAATAGTCAACAAAATAACAACAAAATGGCATTAATTAGATATAGATATATAAGACATTATTTTTCAGAATTGTTCTAATACTGGGAAATAAAATGATTAATTATTGTGAACCATACATACTTTCTCAGAGAGTTTAAACTCTAGAGAAATTTGGTATAATAAGTATATAATTACTTATTGAGCAGTATGTAGTTACTGCTCATTGTTCACAAAGTTGTTATTATCGTGTTATTTATAATAAAAACTTTGCTTTTTTTCTCTACTATCTTATGGAAGACCAATGTTCTTTGCAAAATTTTATCTGTTCCTGAATGTAGGATAAATGCACGCTTCTCATTAGATAATAAACATTAACACCAAATGCTACAATCTGTCACACAATTTCTAATAATATAGAGCCAATAATATCATTATTTTTAACTGTATTCTAGATATAGAAATCTTAACTAAATTCTAGGTGAGTTGACATAATTAGAGTTATCAGTTACAGATCAAATACTATGAGTCGGGCTTTTTGTAGATATGCCATATACATACATATTATGTAGTACAAGTCGGTATGTCTGTTTCTCTATCAATGAAGATTTATTCTTAGATTACAAAATGTTTAAAATTGTGTAAAATAATGTAAATCAGATTTACTGAAATTTTCTACAGAATTATTATAAATTATTTTTGGTAATATTTAAAACAGATTTGAACACTAGTGAAAAAAGAAATATGCAATAATGTCTGCCCTTTAGTTTACAATTTACTTTAATATGTAATGTATATGCAAAATATTAATAAAAATCCAGTAGAGCATATTAATGGAATATCATATTAGCACTGTATTCAATCAGTATAGATTTAGGGATGGCTGTGATAAAATGAAAAAATACTAAATATGAATGCAACTATGAAAGTAACAGACTGTACAGGTATTACCCTCCCTAGATTTCAATAAACCCTTTTAAAGGCAAAAGTTAATTAAGAATGGTAGAAGAGACTTATAATTTTGTTTAGAAACCAGAGAGATTGATCTCACTTTTGTCTTTTTTCTCCCATGTCATTTAAATACAAATGTATGCTTTGAATCACATTTAATATTTTTCTCTTGATAATTTCTCTTTGTGGTCTCACTGAAATCAAACATGAACAAGAGGGTGTACTTCATTATGTTCTTTTTAAAATAATGACAAAGGCTTAGGATATGTTTATTTTGTCATATTTTGTTCCATTCTCAAAGTATCAGGAAATTCAATAAACGTCTTTAACAAAATGTAACAAAATGTCTTGAAAAAGCATAAATTCCATAGAGACAAGAAATATGTTGTAACTCAGTATATGATTTATTTTGAAGATCTGCAGACTAGAAATTTTTTTGATTTGCTTTTCATTTAAGAATGGCAGAAAAGAGCACTGAACATAATCAACGTGACTCTTTTTTTTTTTCATCTGCTTTGAACCTGCTACTGCTTTATGGTGACACATTTTTCTACTTTGAAAATTTGTTCATTGTTTATTTGTCAATATGTGGCAGGTAGAGCCTTCGAAAAAGGACAAAATATATTTAAATGTCAGAAGTACTGTATAAAAACCTTTTACTTTTTCCTAAAATATATAATGAAAACACTCAATGATTATTTCATAACCTAACTGGGGGAAAATGCTAAATAACACAAAACTAAGGTTATATAAGACACCAACCATCATAACAGGAGAAATTTTCTCTTGCTGGTTTGAAAAAGGGAGCAGCATGATATGAAACATGTGTGACTAGATCCTGAACATGGCCTCTAGCAGCTGATAGTGACTTCATCAGCCGGCAACCAGTAAGAAATTCTACAGTCTCAATTCTGCTAACAACCTGAATGAGGTTGGAAAAGGACTTAGGTTGGAGAATGCAGCCCTAGTCATCACCATGATTTCAGCCTGCTGAGACCTAAGCATAGGACCCAGCTAATCCATTGTAGTAGGCTGAATAACAGCTGAATATTTCAAAAGATATTCAAAAATGTCTTTTGAATAACAAAAGATATCCACATCTTAATCCTTGGACCTATGAATATTCCCTTAAAGAGCAAAGAGACTTTGCAGATATGATTTAGTTAAGGATCATAAGAGAGGAGATTAGCCTGAATTAGCTGGGTGGACAGTAGATGCAATTGTAAATGTCCTTGTAAAAGAGGGATAAGAAAATCAAGAGAGTAGAAGCCAATGTGAAAATAGAAGCAGAGATTTGAAGTGATGCACTTTGAAGATGGAGGAAGAAGCCACAAACCAAGGAATATAGGTGACCACTAGAAGCTGAAAAACAGCAGGATGATGGACTCTTCCCAGAGAGCATCCAGAAGGAAACAGCCTTGCCGATACTTGACATCTCAGCTTCAGTTTAGTGAATTTGATTTCAGGTTTCCAACCTCCAGAAATATAACAATAAATTTGTGCTGTTTCAAGCACTGAAGTGTGTGGTAATTTATTATAGTGATAATAGGAAACCAATACACTTATGTGACTCTTGATCCATGGAAACTGTGAAAGTAAATTTGCATTGTTATAAGCCACTAGACTTGTGGTAATTGTTATGTAGCAATAGAAAACAAATGCAGTGTCTTTGTTGGTAATAGAAATTGTCCAAATCAATATCTAATCCCCAACTACCTATGTACTCAATCTCATATGACAAAAAATGAATATTTAAGCTAAAGTCTTCAAGATATATACCTCTATAAACAATATACTGCTTCTCTGTTTGAATCATTCACCAAGCAGAGCATCTTTCCTTTTTTCTTTTATTAAATGCTATCATTCTGTGAAGACTGTCTTAATCAGTTCAGAAGCTATAACAAATTACTATAAACTGAGTGAATTAAATAACAAATTTTTTTTGCAGTTCTAGATGCTGAAATTCAAGATCAGGGTGCCAATATAGTCAGATTCTGGTGAAGGCCCTCTTCCTGGTTTACAAATGGTCTTCTTCTGGTTGTATCCTACGGAAGAGAGAAAGACAAAACTAGTTCTCTTTCTCTTTGTATGAAGATACTACCCCATCGTGGATCTTTATTATCATGATCTAATTATCTCTCAAAGTCTCCACATTCTAATACAAATTTATTAGGGGTTAGGGGTTTCAACATAAGAATTTTGAGGGGACACAAACATGATGTCTATAACAAAGACCAATCCTAAAATTCAACTTTCCTAAAATGTTATGCCCAAAACAAAATTTTTATATTGTATTGAGAGATAATTGAATACAATAAATTATACATACAGTACTCCTTCCTTATCACCCAGTAGATGCCAGAAACCATGGGTAGCACTGAACTCTATAATATACTATATTTTTTTCTGTACATACTTTGAAGAGTTAAAATAATAAAGTCACTTAATTTTATTTATTCTAAATGGTTAATAAAATCAAATGTTTCAAGTGTGCAATTCAACAATATCTCATATATATACATTACATTGTGTGTTCACCATCCAAAATTAGATTTCCTTCCATCACCAAATATTTAACCCCTTTTAGCCCTATCTACCTCTCCTTCCCCTCTCTATTTTAAAGTCACTTTAACATAGAGCTAGGGCAGCTATTCCAGAGGATTGACTTGCATATCTTACTCCTCAAACCTTTGGATTGTTTTAACTGGGCAAAAGAAGCTTCGGAGTGGGCCAACCCAACATTGTATTCCCAACAACTGTTTATAAAGTTAATAGAAAAGCAGACCTCCTGTCTATAAAGACTGAAATTTAAGCACATTCTTTAGAACTAGCATCACCATGTATAGCTAAAGAATAACTTAGCTTATAAGAACAAATAGAAATTCCTTCCTTCTATTCATTTACCTTTCTTAAGAAAACTCCTGGCCTTCACCCCATAACTGGAACACCATCTGGGTTTTTGCGTGAATCAGTGCACCCTAAACAGCTATTATTTGATCTCAAATAAATGATGTTGCCTCTCACTTTGGATTTTTATATTTTTTAAAGTTAACAATACATATCTGTGATAAAGTTTAATCTATAAATTAGGCACAGCAAGAGCGTAACAATAACAAATAATAAAATGAAACAATTATTAGACTGTAACACAAGTTATGTGAATGTGACCTTCCTCTTTATTTTCCTTCCCTCTCTAAACATCTGGAATTTTCCATTTAATAAATTCAGACTACAGTTGACCATGGATAACTAAAAATCTGAAAAACAAAACTGTGGGTGAAGGGGGAACTACTATATTCCAAGCATACAATTTGACAAATTTTGACATATTTATACACCTTGTGAAAATATCACCAATATTAAAATAGTGAACATATGCATCATCCCCAAGAGTTGCTTCATGCCCTTGTGTACTCCTCTACAAATCTTCTCAGCACTGAACCTCCCTAGGTAATCACAGATCTGCTGTCAATATAAATTAGTCATTTTCTAAAGTTTTATATAAGTAGAATTACTAATTTTTTTGGGGGGCAGGGGGGTATCTGCCTTCTTTTACTCCGCATAATTACGTTGAGATTCATCCATTTTCCTGCATTGCAATTCTCTCCCTTAAGCTATAGAATACTTTCAGCAAAATATTCTCAGTTCAGGAAATCTTTAGGTTCCATCTGGAACCCACTTTTTTTTTAAATGGTCTGGACATGCTCTCCGTAAGCTAGAGCTGTGTGGGACTCATTTTGTTTCTTATTTTTCTGAGATCACTGTCTATTCTCACCTAATTCAGTGTCTTGAAAACTATTTGTCATATATTTGGTGTAGATTTTTTTTCTTGTTATTTCAGGTAGAAGAATCCTTATTACTCCATGTTAGATAGAAGTGGAAACCCCAAATGTTTCTAAATTTTCATGGAATTTATTGCTTGAGTCACTTACTTTATGCTTGCCATTTGCTATTTTAAGGATATGCTTACCTTTTCAGCTACAAGCTAAGAGATATAAATTCTTCGATTTTATTCTAAATCTGTCACCAGTATAGTGCTCTGTTCATGTTTATGTTTATGTTCATGTTCATGTTTATGTTCAGAAAAACGTAGGCCATGGCATTAGAAACATAAAGGCAGTGCAAAGAAAGTGAGCTCTCAAAGAATTTTATCATGTGATCCTTAGAGGTACCAATTTTACCTAATAAAACAACTACCATTTATTAATTTAAATATGATTCAACTTTTTTGAATTTGACCCACTGCATTCATTTGAATTTGAAAATTTTAGTGGTATGTGAATATGTTTACATGTAGAAATCTCCAGAGCCAGAGTGCCTCTGAATCTTAATTTAGCAACCATTTGAAAAAATTTAAAACTTGATAAGTCTGTCTTGTGCCTTATTGGTAAAGGGGAGAGAAGGTTAGTAAATTTACTTATCTCAAAAAGTTGTATAAGAATTTGATGAGTTAATAAAGAAGTAAACAATTATACTTAAGAATTGTGCTAAGTAAAAGGTTTTTGTTTTTGTTTTTGTTTTTTTAAGCACTTGGAAATGAAAAAGTGTACTAGCTTTGTTCACTAAGGTCTTGTGGCCTTTCAAAATTCCTTTGATTCACATTTATCCAAATATGTATTTCTGTGAAAACTTCCCAACTTGATCTAGAAAACCCTGTAGTAATATATGATTGCTAAGTTTTATAGCAATTTATTTTTGTGACACTGAAGAAAGGACCAAAAAAACCTTGGATAATTAAAATGAAGTTTGTTGAATTTCAGGAGAATCTCATGATGTAAGATTCCAATCAAGAGCTCTGCCACCAAGCGTAAGAAAAATGTAAAGTGCCCCATAAATTGTGTTCAATATAAAATGTTCTTTAGACAATTTTGAAAAGAAGCTGTTAGAGCAAGGCATTTTCTCACTTTTCCGTTTACCCTGGGGATACTGTATGTGATATCCATTGATTCCATACTAACTGAATTTAAGAGGTTTTAAAAACGACCTGATATGACCCATAAAGGACATAGGAATTTTAGCTGTTAAAATTGGGGTGAGGCTATGGTTTTAGCTGAACTGGAAACTGAATTACTACTTACTGTTAGACAGAATACGTATTTTTAGTGCCTTAAGGTTAAAGTCAGTGGGAAGGCAAGAATCCGAGGGTTGTCGTATATTGTAGGGAGCTGTCTCTTTCATAGCAGGTGTACAGTTTCATTTATGACTATCCTTTACATTTTTAAGCAAAAAAATCTAAGAGGAACAATAATCCACATATTAAAAATATACTGTGTGCAGGCATCATCTGAAACCAGCATTTTCAAATCATTCTAGCAAGGGACAAAGAGTTCTGATGGTAGGTCCCAGTGGAGAAGGGAAAGGAGTAGATGCAAATCCAGACGCCTACACTTAGACACATGCACACATCACTTAAATTAGATGAACCTCTTCAATCTGTTTAACCTACCAGATTTCATTGTGTTTATTTTAAAAATAATGTTTAAGTTTTAGTTGCTGTTTAATATTCTTTTCCCTCTCAGGTGAGAAAAATATAAATTAGTTCACTGCACAAGTATGTTTTAGGCTATTTTTGTGCATGCTTCATGTAGAGTTTTTGAGAACTATTGTGATCATAACTTTTAGATAAATCAATCAACATCAATTTTAATATAGATTAATTCAACTTGGCAAAGACCTATTATGATTACATTATTATAAATTTGAAATGAAGCTAACATTGTGGTTCACTGGAAACTTAATTACTTCTTAGTTTTTAGAACAGTTATCTTTCAGTGCTTTGAGGATAGGTCTGTACATATGCAAGAACCTTGGATTTTTTTTTTTTGTAGCTGTTCCCATGCTCTGTATTCTATACCAATATATAACTCTTTTATGAATTTGAAGATATTTTGAAACACTTTTGTGTAGCAAAATAAGAATAGTATGATAAAGTAGAATGAAATAGTACTTGTTTTTGTTATCGCAGTGTTTCATGCTGGCAAGTCATTTAGCTTTTTTAGTTTTTTTTTTTTAACTTCTCATGAAAAATAATGATATGCTACGTAATTTGTATCCTGGTATGGTAGCTGTTAAAATCAAATAAAAGAAAATATATGATAATATTTGAAAGAATTTAAAATTACAAAGAAAATAAGTCATTAGCATGATTTAAAGAAAAGTACTTCTGTATTACTATGATCTGAATTGCGTCTTCCCTAAAATTCATATGTTGAACTTCCAATATGATGATATTTGAAGTTGGGGCATTTGGAAAGTAATTAGGTTTAGATGAGGTCATAAGGGTGGGACCATCACAATGGGATTAGTGCCCTTATAAGAAAAGATAGCAAAGAGCTTGCTTTTGTTATCTCTGGGTGCATGTGCTGAGAAAGGTCCATATAGCCATGTAGCAAGAAGGGAGCCTTCTGCAACTCAGGAAAAGAGCTCTCATTGGGGACCTAATCAGCTGGCACTTTATCCTGGGCTACCTTGCTTTCAGAACTAGGAGAAATAATTTTAATATTTAGACACCCAATCTATGGTACATTTCAGTAGCCTGAACTGACTAATATATATATTTTGAGGTTGGATGAAAAATAAATTTAAAAAACACTTTAAAAATTATAAATCAGTCTTTAAATATTAGACTGATAATAATGATTATTATCTAAAAATTTATCTTGAAAATAATTTATAAAATTTTGAGATACATGTTATAAACTTTGGGGTGAAAAATTAATAATTCCACAAATCCTTGAAATCACATATAACATTTTTCCACAAAGTAAGACTACAAAACAGTGCATATTACATTCATAATGATATCAATCAACATTTTCCAGAAAACAAAAATCAACATGATAGATATAGATATTAAGAGATTTATTTTAAAGCATTAGCCTGAGTGATTGTGGGGGATGGGAAGGGGCTGACCACTCCAAAATCAGTAAGGCAGGCTAGCTGACAGGAGACTTGGGGAGTAGATGATTTACAGTCTTGAGGAAGGATTACTTCTCTGGGAAGACCCAGTTTTCACTTTTAAGGCTTTTGATTGGGTAGACAAGGCCAATTCACATATCAAGGGTAATCTTTGGTACTGAATCCAACTTAAAGTCAGTTGGTATGGTTATTAAACATATCTACAAAATACCTTCACAGTAATATGTGGATTTGTGTTTGATTAAATAACTAGGTACTATAGCTTTACCAAGTTGAATCATGTAATTAACCATTACAGTATTGTATAAAATCTCTTTAAAGAGACAACATAAATAAAGGGCTTGACTAATGTCTGATTGGATACATTAATGTTGCTAAAGAAAAAATGTGCCAGTTGTTGTTCATAATAATGGAGCAAAAAAGGTGAGTCACAGAATATATTAACAATATTCTTTTCAGCACTGTATAGGGTAGAGGGAGTTTGAGTAAAAGACCACTAATTTTTAAATCCTCTTTATGAAAGTCTACCTTAAAATAGAAATGATGTATCAGGCTCATATAGTTTAATTCCATTAAATAGTGAAATGATTTGCCTATCTCTCCTGCTTTAAGTTCTTACCAATAAATATAGTTATGAACCACAAAATGACCTTTCAGTCAATGATGGACCACATAATAGGGGTCCCATAAGATTATAATGAAGCTGTACTTCCTGTGAGAAATGGGAGGATATGTTTTTCAGTAAGATTTTTTTTTTTCTCTGATGGGAGCAACATCTGTGGGGCTTGACAACAGACTCCCTCTCATTCATAGCTTCTCAATTTCAAGTATATAGATTACATCCCAGTGAGTCAGCCACTCACCTGTTTTAGCACATAGAAGTCTGTACTCCCAGCACTACGTATTTATAGGTGTTACATCCCTGCCCTCCAGATCTGGCTTGGTGGTCTTCAGAATCTAGATTATATTGCTATAAATGCTTTGTTGAGGACCAAAGATCTTATACAAGGAAACAGGTCCACAGAAGCTACCTTAACAAGTATTAAGTGCCACTGCCACTTCAGTAAAAGCTTTCTGTGGTATTGTGAAGCTAGACTGTCCCTGTACTTTGGAAATATGTTCACATTGTAATGATGCAAAGCATAGATAAATTTTATTTATTTTATCAATTCAATGCCAAAGGGAGCTCCTTGTGCCAGGTAGGGTCAATAGAAACAAAAACAAATTTCCAAAGTCAAAATGCTAAATCCACAGTTCTATACCCTCTCCATGTTAAACACCCTTTTTTTTTTTTTTTGCATACCATAAAGTTTTTTAAACTGACCACTGTCCTAACATGCAACATCCAAAAAATATTGCCATGACAATCCCCCATGTTCCTTTATCTTTCCGTCTTGATTTCTTATTCCCACTGGTCTTCAGGCCACCTTTTACTCCCTTCTTACAGTCACTATTACAGTGATCTATGCCTTACAAAACCAGTTTCTCCTTGATATTTCCATTCTGTCCAGACCATATTCCTGTTCATGGAGCAGCACTGACAGCTTCGATGTTCTCTTTCTGACCCTATCAAAAGGAAGTGGGAGAGGAGCTTATTAAGCAGTGTTTTTACTGTCCACAGTGGTGTACAGTAAGGTCCTGGGCCTTCACATTCACTTATCACTCGCTTACTGACTCACTGAGAGCAATTTTCAGTCCTGTAAGCTCCATTTATGATAAGTGCCCTATACAAGTGTACCATTTCTTTTTTATCTTTATACCATATTTTTACTATACTTTTTTCTATGTCTAGATGTGTTTAGATACACAGCTACTTACCATTGTGTTACAGTTGCCTACAGTATTCAATACAGTAACATGCTATATAAATTTGTAGCTTAGAAACAATAGGCTATTCTATTTATTCTGGGTGTATAGTACCATCCAGGTCTGTGTAAGTGTATGCTATGATGTTCACACAACAATGAAATTGACTAACAACATGTATTTCAAAATGTTTCCCCATTGTTAAGTGATCCATGACTGTATAGTAATTTGGCTTTCTAAGTAGATTGTGTAGAGGAGAAAATATTTGATTCTCAGGCTCAAATCCACACGATTATTTTATTTTTTATGTATTTTATAAAATTGCTATTCTGATTGTACTTTTTAGTTTTATTGAAGTATAATTGATGTAAAATAAACTATATATATTTAAAGTTTACAATTTGATGTTTTGCTATATATGTATGCTCATGAAATTAATATCATAATCAAGATAATGAATATGTATTTCAATCCCAAAGGCTTCCTCATATCTAAATGTGAGTTTGCTTTTTCTGGAGTTTCATGTAAATGATATTATACAGAATGTACACTTTTAGATTTTTCTTTTACTCAGCAAAATTATTTTAACATTCATCTATTTGTTGTATATAACAAGAATTCATTTCCTTTTATTGCTTAGTCAGAATTTCATTGCAAAAAATACCACAAATTCTTTATCCATTCTCTTGTTGAGACTATTAAAAATGGAACTCCTACAAACATTTATATACAAGTTTTATATATAAATATGCTTCCATTTTTCTGGAGTGAACGTTTAGGGGGCAAAATAGCTAGATCATACACTAGATATATGTTTTTTTAAGAAATGGTTGAATTGTTTTCCAAAGCTGTTGTGCCTTTTTACATCTGTGCCAACAATATATGAGAGCTCCAGTTGTTCCCCATTTTCAGCAACACATGTGTTTTAATCCATTTAGACTACTATCACAGATTACCAAAGACTAGGTGGCTTATAAACAACAGAAATTTATTTCTTACAGTTCAGAAGGCTGAGAAGTCCAAGATGAAGGCACTAGAAGATTTGGTTTCTGGAGAGGGTCTACTTTCTGGTTCATAGATGACTGTCTTCTCACTATGTCCATATGACAGAAAGGACAAGAAAGTTCTCAAGGGTACAAACCCCATTCATGAGGGCTCTGGTTCAATGACCTAATAACACCTCAAAGATATCACTTCCTTATACAATCGTGCAGGATGTTAGGATTTCAACATATGAATTTGGGAGGACGTTCAGTTTGTAGCAACTTGGTATGTCCAATCTTTGTAAATGTTTGACGTTCTATAAGTGTGTAGTGCTATCTTACTGTATTAGTATTTAGTTTAATTAATATTTCCCTAAGACTAATGAAATCAACCATCTATTCATATGCTTATTTGCTATTCATGTATCTTTTTGTGAAATATGTGTTCAAACATTTTGCCCACTTTTTAAACTAGGCTATTTGTTTTCTTGAATTTTGAGAAATGTTTATATATCTATATATACATATATACAGATATATGCATATACACACATATACACATATGTATATATATATATATATATATATGTATATATAAGTATGTGTGTGTGTGTGGGTATACTATACAAGCCCTTTATCAGATATATGCTTTTTAAATAGTGTCTTCCATTCTGTGACTTTTCATTTGGTAAGGTAGTAATTTTAACATTGGGGAAATCTAGTTTATCACTTTGTTCTTTGTGGATCATGCTTATAGTATTATATCTAAGAAATCTTTGCCTAACTCAAGTTCTTACACATTTTCTCCTATTATTACTTTTAGAAGTTTTATTGTTTTAGGTTTTACATTTAGGTACGTGATACATTTTGAATCAATTTTTATATATTATGAGAAGCATAAAATGAATCTTATATTTTCATATAGATAGGCAAATTTCCAGCAACGTTTGTTGAAAAGGCTATTAGTTTCCAATAAACTGCTTTTACACATTTATCAAAAATCAATTGTCCAGCTATGTGTGTTTCTTCTAGACTCTCTATTCTGTTCTCTTTTTCTATTGGCCTGTTTTAACTATTTATCTATCTTGACTACTGAAAAAAAAATTAAAAAGAGCTAAATAAATGGAGATATATACTGTTAATGGTGTTGAATATTAAAATGGTCACATGAACTCAACCTATAAATTCATGCAATTCAAATTGAAACTCTAGTAAGGATATTTGTAGAAACTGACAAACTAATTCTAGAACTAATACGAAAATCCAAAATACCTAGAATAGCCAAAGCAAATTTGAAAAAGAAAAAAGTTGGAGGAGTCTATCTGATTTCAAGAATGAGGGCTAGATTCAGGATTTCCTTAATTCTGCAATATAAACATCTTATAGCAACTAAATTTATACATTTTTCTGTATGAAACATCTACAGACTTATGTGGTAATCATTACACTTTAATTATCTCATTCTTTTTAAATTTTTTTATTATATTTAGCAAATAAAGTTTTTTCATGTGCATTATATTACATGAAAATAATGCAAATTATATTTATGTTAAAAATGTTTAACACATTATTGGATACATGGTTTCTCTTGGTTAATTTCTGAGGCAAGCTTGATCCTGAAAAGAAAAAATTTACATTTTTTAAGCCTAATTTTGTAATATATTCTTATACTTTCTCTTTATAATTGCACTCTCCTACTTTTGGCAGCCTACATTTAAACAGCTAGGAAGGAATATAGGCTTTTGGTTTTAGTTTTTTCTTTCATCATGCTTTCATTTGTCCATAGATATGACATGATTTACCTCAAATCATCAGTAAGTTAGGCAATATGTCTTGAATCTTGCAAGACATCAAAATCTGTAATCTGGATTCCTCTAGTTCAGAAGAAATAGTAGTTACCCTAAAGCTATTAATTAGAATGACAGAAATAAAAAAAAAAAAAAAAAAAAAACCCTCAGAAAATAAAAATGTCATTTTGGAACTGAAAACTGTTCTGCCTGGAGATGCTCAAAATTACTCTAGTTTATAGAACTCTAATTACTGAACTCTAATTACTGAAGTAAATCTCAAAGAAGTAGACACCTTTGATTTCTAGTTTAGGGGAGATGAGGTTGGTGGAATGGTTAGGCAAAGCTAAATGTTCAATAGTTTCCAGCTATTCCTATTTCTCTTTGATTTTGTTCTAATTTTACAACTCCTTATAGTATTGGATCTCTTCCACAAGAACCTCTGCACACTTAGCTGGTTAATATTTCTTAAAAGTATGAGAACATTCCCATGAGTTAATAGCCACAACGAATTAAGGAAAAGGTAGATTACAAGAATATTACTATGACCATGTGGCTTACAGATTTTGTGGTTTAGGGGATTGATTTAATATGTTGTAACTGGAATATTATAACCAAGTTTTCATAGTACTCCACCAGTTTTCAAACCTTTTTGACTGAGATCTTAGTTTCTTGAGAAATATGTTTCTATCTTATAAGGCTCTGCTTCAGCTCTTGTATAAGGATTGACGGCACTTGTATAGAGTTACTAGACCCCTACTTAAACTAAACTATTCTTATCTTTCAGTAGACATGTCTTAAAGATGCCACTTCCCATTTGTCAATTTTTGACAATATACAGTTCATCTCAAATTACTTACAGGGGAACCAGGGAGATAAAATCAACAATACAACAAATATGTTGATTCCTATGCTCAAACTGTATGCTAGGTACTTAATGAGGTTCAAGATGACCAAAGTTGTTCCTGTAATCAAACTGAATAAAACTTAATCATTACCATTTAACCCAGATAAATTTATATTCTCAGTGGCTCTTAATATTTATGATACAATGGGACTGACTTCATTTTGAATCTCTGCTCCAACTAAATGGAACTTTAACTACTGAAGTAAATCTCAGACAAGTAGACACCTTTGATTTCATGCAGAAAGGGCCATGAGACTTGAGTTTCACACCATGTAACCTCTGAAAGTGACATGACATTCTTTGCCATGTGACAGTTTCCCCAGCCTACTTAACCAATGTTTTTAATATAGAAATCTTGCTTGTTTTGCATTATTTTGTTGATTAAAAAAGATTTAAGGCTATTCTTTTTAAAATCAGGAGTATTTTTAAAATCTGAAATATTATTCTATTTTTTTTTCTTTTTATTAATTTTATGATCCTTTTAGGATAACAATTTACCTTTAAAAAGGAAAAAATCACATCAGAGGAAGAACTAATACTTTAAATCAATGACAGCTACTATTTCTTTATAAAATAAATATATAGATTGCACATTAGAAACCTTACCAAAATGAATGCTTCTATGTAGTTTATGAAAGTAATACAATAAAAAATAAAATTAATGTGATAAAAGACTGATAATTTGTTAAAGTACCCAAGAGATTATACCTTGTCTTAGGTTATTTCTGTATAACATTAAAAACTGAATAAAATATAACACAACTATATTATTTAGAGAAGGAGAGAATATCTAAATATTGAGTAAAGCTGCCAGTTTAAAGACATCTCATTGTCCTTTCCTTGATGTTACCTTAAATATGTTTGTTTGTACCTACTTTTGCTGGTCATCTGAATTGAGAGGAGAGAATTGAGACAGGTTTATGATGTGTAAGCCAGATTGATGAGTATCAGAATGAGTAGGTAGAAAGAAAAGAAAGCAATAATTGTCAACTACTTTGAAAATAACTTGAATGTAATCAAAGAAGAAAAGGTTGAAAGAAAACATATTTTCTTCAACTTAAAATTTATAATTAAACACTCAACAATTTTAATTATTAATAAACTAATGCGAACAACTGATAGCTTTCTTTAGCTAATATTTCTACTGATACCCTCAAAAGTTTTAATTTCCTACAATTCTTGATTATTTTGTAAGATATGGTTTTGTAAATGTTAAGAAAAAATATTTTGATTTTAGTAACACATTAAAATTCCCATCTTATACTCCTTGAAGTCTGTAGACACTCACTTGTTGATTACCATTCCCTTTGATATTCTCTGGTTTACATGAAATTATACAATATATTTCTGACCTCAACTATTCCTTCTATTCTGACATCCAAAAATAGGCATTTCCTTTAGTCCTAATCTCAAGACTCCTCTCCTTTCTATACATTACTCCTTGTTATGCTCATTCAGTCATAGCCTCATCAAATATCTTCACTCATATGATTCCCAAATGTTTAAGCCAATTATGTTTAAAGAGATTGGCATGTTAGGAAAATGAACTGAAATCCTCAGTGATTCAGCTCTTTCATTGAGGAATATAGACCTGGAAATAAAATGTAAAATTCCTGGCTCTTTGTCATCTTCCAGTTTCTATAGTGATAAATTCTCGATATTACCCAGAGGCCATATAGCCCGTGTCTAAGGCAATTCTACAATTAGAAACTGTAGCATTTCTAACTGCCTGTGTTAATTGAAAGTGAGCTGATGCGAATGTCCAGAAGAGTGTGCCTGACAGTCATCAGTTTAGTATTACTGTTTAGCATATTAATAGATCAAAAAGTTTAACCCTCTTATGAGCTACCAAACGCATAGTCAAAGGATTTTGTATATATTTAGTTCCCCTTAAACAAATATCCGCTGTTAAATTGATAAATGAACTAGCAGTGAGTAAAAGGGGTTAAGTCCTCTTAAATATACACAAGAATTGATGCTAATCAAATTTAAAATGTTGGCCTTAATTTTAATGGCTAACTTATGTGTTACAGAGCTTAGTATTAAAGACTTGAGAATTCCCAATTGTGTGAGTAGCAGTTTTTCTAATGCATTTGTCGTAGTATTTTGTTGCCTCCCTTTCCCATGTGTCTGACTCAGGTATGTGATCTTTCAAATTGAACATATCAGTCATTTATTACTAGCTCTATTTTAATTTCCTTTCCAGTTACCACTGGAAGTAAAAGACGGCTGGCAGTTTTTAATTTTACTTTAGACAGCAAAAGACATATCTGCATGATTAAAATGCCAGATATCTCTATAACTGTTATCAATTATATTAAAATTAAAAGAAAACTATAACAAAATTTGCTCTGAGGGAGGAAAAAATGTATTGCCCCCAAACCTTTATTAACATGCAGCTATCCACAAGCTATTGCATTTTTCATAGTTTAGCCATATATTGTCCAATTAAAAAAAATTAGAGGACTTAGAAAAAATGTAGTTTAAGGAGAAATAATTGTTAAATTGGTAGCTGTGAACATCATGAGTAGCTGCTTTGATATGAATTAACCTGCACACAAATAGGCTGATTAAATAGTTAAATTGACTGTTTTTAAATACATGTCGAGTTAGACAGCTATTTAAATTCTCTAACAAGCTACGTAGTCCAGGAAGTTTTTAAGCCATTTAAGAAAATGAACTTTATGGCTCAACAGAATTTCTACTAACATTTAGAAAATTACAGTTTAAATTTCAAATGATTATAGCCGTAAGTATTTAAAGAGATATTTTATATATATGTATATGTATGTATGTGTGTATATATATATATATATATATATATATATATATACATATAATCTCACTTAATCCTTACTGAAATCCCCCAGTATAGTGAGCAACAGAGGATGCTGTGAATTTATTAGCAGTCTGACAATGATTACATCATGATATTGGAGCACAGATTCAAAATCAGATCCTTTAGTTTCAACATTAGTGCTACTCATTAATGCACTTCATAAGTACCTAGTATATGCCAATACCTGGTAAGCACATCGTAGGTCAGGAACAGAGGTCTCATTCTAAATAGGTCAATATATATTTTTTTAAGCTTTGAATGTAGCAGGTGAGACAAATAAGTATTTAGGTCATGTGATATTTTAAAAATATCATATTCTGGGTAAGTATAAAATGGTAGGACCTAGGAAGAAGATGTAATCTGTATTTTGAAGGGGGCACAGAGAAAAATCTAAAATATTTGTTGGTCCTGTAATTAGTCAGATTTACAGAGGTAAAGGACTTTTCTAGAAGAGTGCATGTAGACATATCTGAGGTAAGAGAGAATAAGTACTAAGCAAACATTAAATAATTTGCTGTTATTGAATTTTAGTATTTCAGTGAAAAACAGTCTAAACTGAAGTGGTTCTCCAGCCTTCCCATGGACATTTAAAAATTTCTGGAGATGTTTTCGTATGTCAGAAGGACTGAGGAGCAGCATTATTAATATCTAGTAAGTGTGGAAGATTTTGTTGCAGGACCAGTCCAGTACCGTGGATAATTTTCTAAAACAATAATTGTGGTCTCCTGAGAAACACAGATAACGATCGTTAACAATATTGTTCTGGGCCAGTAAAGTGTTTTAGGCAAAGTGTGGGCATGATAAGGTTACTGCTTTAAAAAGATTCGTCTTGTTGCCTTGTGGAATGTGAGTTAAAGTGTAGGTAAGTAGACATTAACAACAGCAGTGGATAATCTACTTTGGAATAGTCAAGTTTAAGAGAACAAGGGACATTTGGCTAACACTGAGAGAATTTCACTGCATTGAATCTCTCACTAGAAAATGTGGTTGTTAGCCTCCATTGAGCAGATTGAATGTGAGGGAGTGATTTGGGCTAGAGAACAGACCCCGATATTCCCTACAGGGGGCTAGCACAAAAGCCCCTGCAGAGAATGATTATACTCTCCTCTTCAGCCTGACAACTGTACAATGCTGCCTCATTAGAAAAAAAAAAAGATCCTTCAAATATTTAAGTTTTTGAAGTTAGAGGCCTATTTCTGCAAATAGAAGATATTCTGATTGATTCATATGGAAATATTTAGTCATGGCATATATTAATTCTGATACATTATCAGAGTCAGTTTATATTTTAGTAGTTTTATGAAAAAGAAGATGCTTCCATGAAGCCAAATTTATTAACTTATTCATTCATCCATGGATGTAAGCATCCATTTAGTCATCATTATTTGAAAAAATATGCATTGCAGGTATTGATTAACCTATGAATAGAAAAAAAATGCTGCTCAAATGCTGGTCTTATAGGCAAATATTCTGAAATTCTCATATTTCTCCTCCATATTTCCAAGGATAATTGTATCATTTTGTTCATACTTCCTTTGAAACTGATCTACTCTATAAGGACCCATGCCTACTATAGTGTGAAGTTTGGACTCCAACATTAAAAGTAGAAATGGAAAGCAAAAGTAACATTCATAGAAGTATGTGAATATCTCTTGAAATTGTACTTTGTTTTTACCAAATACCTCTTTCAAAATACTTTGATTACACAGAAATCAAAACTTGTTTCATTCTCCAGATACAAACTGCTTTATTTACAATGACAATTTTGAATCCAAGTATATATGTCTTTCTTTCTATAATTTAGTTATTCTAAACCTTCTGTGCCATTTTAAAAGATGGAACATCTTCAGTAGGTGGTGAAGAGCCTCTTTAAAAACATTTTTATTTTACACAGGTGTCACACAGGTGGTACACCCTTTCCTCTCTGCCCCATAGGGTGTAGCTCTAACTACCCTCTAGGGAAGAGAAGGTTGGGTGAACAGCCTTATTGTTTCTCCAGCTCAGTAATTACCTGCAGATGCATTCTCTTCACTGCCCAAGAGTTGTTAAGGAAAGTACAGGCTGATGCAAACAGAATGGGCTTGTGTCACAGTTCTTCTATGAGTCACTTTAGCCCTTTCCTCAACCCTTATGCACATGTGAAGCTAAGTGTCTTTTCTATTTAATGAGAAATTCCAGTCACTGATGTAATTGTATATATACTGGTTGAGGGGCCTCAGATGTGGTCCCCTGACATAGTTACTTTGTTCTTAGTGACATAAGTGGAAGAAAGTTTTCACACATAGAGACTCAGGGGGTTCCTATGAAAGCACACTGTCATCTATACTTACAGATTAATAACTCTGTTTTCGTTATGCTCAGAATATCCTGGGTTTCACAATAAAATTACTCAAAATCATCAAAAATAAATGATAAAATGTCTAAATCACTTATGAATTTTCTCCTTATTTTAAGAAATACTGAAAGCTGGTGGGTTATTCACCACTAGTTATTGCTTCAGTCCATTATACCATCCCATGGAAAGGCAGAATTCCATTTGGGTTTTAGGTGAACAAAATGTCATTTTTATCTGGATGGGATAAAGGAGAGAGATTTAGAAAGATTCTCTAGTCTCTGCCTTTGGACTGGATAAGTATATTAGATAGACTCTTTTTATCCCTCCAGTTTTATTTTCATCCTCTTCAACCTACCCTGGCACCAGAAAACCAACCCTTACTGATTTTATCAATGAACTTTTTTGCTCCTTGGCTTACTGTTGGGTCTGGTTAATGAAAGCAATCATGGGAAAGAATACAGTAGGGAGAGAGTGAAGTTGATGTTATTTAGTTCTATGGTCCTCTCCCTGCCTTGTCATGAAATGCCCTTCTTTGAGTTTCTCTACCAAAGTCCACAATTCCTACTGAGCACTACTCTCTTATAGTTTTATCTACAGACCAACTTCAGCCCTCTCAATGTCTCAGAAGTTCTTCTTTACCCTTCCTTTTTAGGCCAAGGGATATTGATAACTCCCTCACTTCCTGTTGTTCATATACTTAGGTTGCTTAAACATGCCTTCTTGGCCTTCTTTGAAGCTGCTCTCATATTTATTAACTGTCCCGGAATTAAATTATTCTAAATTGCTACATTTGAGTGTGCTATTTTTTCTTGTGATCCTTGCTGATACTGATGTTTATACTATTTAATTCTTAACAACTACTTGATAGAGTAAATAATAAAAGAGGATTGCACTTAGAGAAAGTAGAGGTGAATTCAATTTTAGGCCTGTCAAATTTCAGATGTCTGACTAGTATTCCAGAAGTTAGATGGCTGACTAGTATTCCCACAGGAATGAAAGTGTAAAAACATATCTAGGATGGATATTTGACCTGGAGGTTTAATGAACTTTATGAACTTGAAAAATTCTGGGCTTCATTAAACAATCCATAAAATTTTAAAAATGTATTGGTTATTGCTTCCATTCCTGTGAGCCTTATTTTCTACTACAGAATGAATTAGAAAAGCAAGAACTTAAGGGACCAAGAAATCTATCAGAGCCAGAAAACTTATGTGAAAGCTGAAATGTCTTATTTTGTGTCAATATTTTCCAACCATTTACATCAAATGTCAAATAATCTTTTCAAAGAAAAGCTCATCTTCCCCTGGGTCATATTAACTCTTTAAATATAAACTGTGTACATGCAACAAATTATTAAATTATTAAAATATGTGTTACAATTTTAGGCAATAGATAATTGAATAATGTGTTTTCTTTGTATATAACACATCTCTAATATTAAAATTAAAAAATAATTATACAGTATGGCTATTTTTCTATTCGTGAAGAAATACTTGTATTAACTTTATAGTACTCATGGTTTCTGAATGGAAGTCAAAAGTAATCCAAGAATGGCAAATGAATTTCATATGTATGTATATATTTGTATTAATATTTATATAGTTTATATGTAAACGTACATTTATTGCATTTATTTATTTATCTTTATTTCTCAGTATAATTGAGCTCTTCCTTTAGCTTGTAATTTATATATCTATAGGTGAAATGTTATACCTTTCAGTTTTTGAGATATTCTTTAAATGTCTTTAATGTCTTACAGTTACAATTTTGAGAATAACTCATCACCTGTGAATACTAGTTAGTTAAGGTGGAAGATTTAAGATATGCTGCTGTATTTATTATCAATAACTTTCTAAAGTGGTTTCTATCTTTCTATATATTTTTTTATTTTTTATTTTTATTTTTTTTAGGTGAGACAACCCTTGGTTGACCTCACAGACTGCAAGGACTTTGTCAGCTTACAATCCCTCATTTTTTATTTTTTTTATGCCTATAGCACCTAGTCTTCCTAGGTGGTCTCTCATCCAAGTACTAATCAGGCCCGAACCTACTCAGCTTCCGAGATCAGATGGGATCCGTCATGTTCAGGGTAGCATGGCTGTAGACTATATTTTTTTATAGTTGTACTAAAGACTGAATACATATTCATTTTCTCTGCCAGAAGTATTAATTTTCTGATAGGATAAGGCTGCACAACAATCGACCCCTCCCGCCCTTCAATCTACATAATTTAAAACAGCTCAGAAGTCTACAGGTCAGTTAATCTCAACTGGGGTACTCTGAGCTACACTAGACCACCTGCTTTTGGTCTATGTGTTTTTATTATGTACTTTGGCTGGGGCAACAGTGGCTAACTGTGGTATGGTGTACTTCAGGAACAAGGTGGAAGCAGAAACACATAATATCACACTGTAAAGGTGTCAAGTCAGAAATAGCACTCTGTCACTTTTCCATAGGTTAAATCAAGTCATATGGCCATGTCTACCATTAATTATTTATTAAAGTATACTCTACAAATACTGAGCCTTGGCAGGCACTTGGAGGAAAGGCAGAATTTATTGGCAAATGAAATAATCTGCCAAATAGAGCCTACAAAGAGGCATGTATTCTCAGCTGATTTTAGTTAATCAACCAGTATTATGCCTTTCTAAAATTCAGAAAACTTGTAAAAGGTAGTATATGGTATGAAATAATATGTGAATCTTTAATAACCTTAAGTCTAGAAGAAAACACAAGTACACAACACAGATAAGAATAAATTCAAGATAAGTACGTGAAATGGCTATGAACCATAGATTAATTATTCTTTATTAATGATTGATGCTTGAATGAATGTATAAAACTTACAAAGAAGATAAATATTCAAAGATGTGAAGATCATTTTGTTTAAATGGAATATCAAAAAAAAAATTGGAAACTGCTATACTGGTTTACTTTTAAATATATACTTAAAAAACTATGAAAGAAGCTAATTCTATTCATGATTGATTGTCTATTATATTTAGTAATCTGAAAGGACATTCTATTGAAAAGTTTAACTCAGGCTTGGAAAAGGTTTTAAGTAACATAAGAAACTCAGGCAGTTACATAGGAATAAAAGCAAGACAAAGCATTGTGCTCAAGCAAAATCATTCTTGCGTTAAATTTCTGAAATTTTCAGGGATACTGTCTATGCATGGGTTCAGGGACTGTACCTGGGTGGTTATTTTGTATTCTGAGTCAAAAGTAAGTTTAATTTTGCCTTTTGCCAATTATATAACACAATGTTTAAGCATTTTTTACTCTATATTTTAAATGGCACTAAATAAAGCACTTTGGTTTGCCAGGTGTTAATATTTCTAAGACATCACTTAAGGCTGAGACAGAAGTTTGACCGTTACATCCTTGGGAAACTCATTGCAAGAGAGTTGTTTTTGTTTTTGTTTTTGTTTTTTACCCATTAAATATTTGTTTTCTTCAGTTATTTTGTAAAAAAGTGAGGAAATTATTGCATTTGATGTATTTTTATCATAAAAAGTATTGTTTCAAAACTTAAAAAGACAAAGTCATGCATTTTCATAAAATTTTTGTGATAATTTAGAAAAAAACAAAAGTAAATTCAAAACAACTTTAAATATCATGTATACTAAGTGTTTTTTAGAAGCAATGATCTTTGCTCAAGTACGGTGTGAATCCAAATAACAAATCCAAAGCATATGTGCCAAAATTGTTTCAAATTAATACAATTGAAAATAAAACAGACTGGTCCTGGTACTGCTTTTCAAAGGAAAGTTGCTCTTTTGAAGCCAATCAAAACTTTAAGGTTTTTGTGAAAACTTCTGAAAGCTGAGAAGCCCAATATAGAAAGGTTAATGAAACACATTAATATTTTGTTGTATAGACAAAATACTCTAAGAGATACACTGTGCAGATAAACTTCATACACATAAACTAGAAACTTGGTAGGGAGGTATTAAAATTTCAAAGTTTACAGATTTGTTTGTTGTTTTGATTTAATACTATTCTAATAAATGCATCATTTATTTTCTTCTTGGTTAATAAAAGTTTATATTTGATCTTTCAATGTATTTTTTTCAGAATTATAAAGTCATTTTTATGGAATCCCTTCTTCAATTAGATTTTATATTTTTCTACTGGAAGCTTGTACACTTTTTTACTCTTTTATCTATCTCTCCCCATTTTCCCTCTTTGCAGCCCCTGGCAACCACCATTCTACTCTCTGTTTCTATAAATTGGACTTTTTTTTTTTTTCGATTCCACATATAAGTGATACCATACAATATTTTTCTTTCTCTGGTTTATTTCACCTAGTATAATGCTCTTCAGGTTTATCCATGTTGTCAGAAGTAGTAGGATTTCCTTCTTTATTGAAGCTAAGTAATATTTTATTGTTTATAAATACCATATTTTCTTTATCCTTTCATCCATCAACTAACACTTAGGTTGTTTCCACATTTGGCTATCGTAAATAATGCTACAGTGCACATATGAATGCACATATCTTTTCAAGAGAGTGATTTTTTAAAATATATACCCAGAAGTGGAATTGCTGAATCATAGGGCATAGCATAGTTTCTATAGTTAATTATACTGTATTGTATACTTGAAATTTGGTAAGAGAATATATCTTAAGTGTTCTCATCCCCCCAACCATAAAAAGAGGACTATGAGAGATGACGAATGTGTTAATTTGTTTTTGAGAATGATTTCATAATATAGGTATATCAAATTATCACATTGTATATTTTAAGTATATTACAATTTTACCTATCAGTTATACCTCAGTAAAGCTGAAAATAAATTAAAAGAAATAAAAAATAACTACTGGATCAAATCTACAATAGAAATCAAAAAGCATTATATGTATATAATGAATCCTACCTTCATAATCATGATTATTTCATAGCTTTAGAGTACCACAAAAGTAGTATTTTTTTTCTCAAAAAAAGAAACCAAGAATAAAAAATTCCACGTTTCTATAATAATGAGAAATAAAATTAAATCTATTGTCCTTATAAAAGAACATAGTTTTCAACATTGTCTGGAAAGATTTGAAAAGGACTGAAATAATAAAGAGCTTTTACTAAAATTAAAATAAACATTTTGCTTCAAATAGCTTTGTAATTTCAAAAATAATTATTGTGAATCAGCAATTTTGGATTTGGGATAAAAATGGTGCTTCTTGGTATTCTTAGAGAAGTCTTTGACCTCTGAATAGTTCATAAGGAATATTATGTTATAAATAGTTTTTCAATTTAAGAAAATATATGTATATGTTACTACTATATGTAACATAAGAATGTAAACTTTATACAATTTGAACATTATTAAAAGCATAAATGTTTAAAAACTTCTTTATCTGAAAATATAATTTTAAATTTAAAGTTGAATAAAAAATATGTATTTTAATTTAGAAGTTTACTCTTTAACCAAGGATAAGTATATACTTGTATTTATATTATCATATTTTGAAAAAGGGTACAACAATTTGTAAAATTTGCTTTGTACTTAAGTTTATACCATTTATATGTTACTTGATTTCTAGGAAATTTTTATCTGATTGATAAAAGAGGCTTTATTTTCTTTCTATGCAGGGAACACAGTTAAATTAAAAATCATTTTTATCAATGTTAATGAGAGTAATAAGACAAATAATAAATGAAAGACAAATAATAATAAATGAAAGTGACTATCCTGATGACAATAATAACTGACATTTATTAAATGTTCACTAGTCACCAGATATTGCTCCTGATACTTTATACGTAGAAATTTTTGTTTGATACAAATTTGAGTATATTTTTTATTTTTTTTCTCTGTTTTAGAAGTGGGTAGACATTTAATAAAATTTTTTAATGAAAGAGCTTTCACAATTCTTTGTTAACCTCTTAATTTTTAGATGTGAGAATATAAGTATCAGTTAATTTTATGGCAGGCTGGTAATTCAGCTCCAATGTCCTAATATATAAATTCAATCTTGTATTAGTAATTTACTTTATAATTGAGATTTATGCGAATAGGTATCATAATAACACTAATTCTATTAGTAATCAAACCTGAAATTTTATTTGTTTAGAACCTGATTTCTAAAAGTAGTAATATTTTCAAAAAATATATAACACACTTTTTATAAGAGTTTGATTAATGCAAACTAATTTTAGATTGGAACTGATTATAATATAGAATAAGTGGTATTATTCATTTATTCATTTAACAAATATTTATTGAGTATTCAGTATGTGTATAGGCTATCATCCATTAGTGAAAAAAACAGGCAAAAATGTCTGCCTGCATGAAGACATTTATTCTAGTGAAGAAATAGAATACAAACAAGAAACATGTAAAATATGCCTTATATTAAATAATGGTAAGTGCTGAAGAAAAAAAAAAGGCAGGATAATGGGACAATAAGTGTAGGAGATGGTAAAAGAGTTTTAGTTAGGGTAGGCTGAAATGTTTCACTGAAAATGTAATTTTTAAAAATAAAGATCTAAAGGAAATGCAGAAGTATGTAGGAAGAGCCTCTCAGGTAAAGGGAACAATAAGGACAAAGACATTAAAGTGGGTGTGTAGCTGGCAGGTTTAAAAATTATGGAGGAAAAATAGGAGATGACATAAGAGGAGGGTAAGGTTTTTCTTTCCAGCTTATTTAAAATAGACTGAAAAGTGCAAGAAGGAGAAAGGAATAAGCTGGAAAACAGATAAAGCTTTTTCTAAAATCTAAGCAAGAGATGATGATAACTTGGACTAAGGCAAAAGCAAGGATTGATGAGGTATATTTTGAAAGAAATGTAGATAGAATTGAAGATGACTGGTGAGTGCTGTGAGAAAAAAAAGACTAAAGGAAGGTTCATTATTTTTGTAAGTAAGCAACTGGAAGTCATTATGTTGGTGAAGACAAAGGAGGAGCAGATTTAAGGGAGGATATAAGAGGCTTAGTTTTTGACAGATTAAATTTGATATGCCTAGATTATTCAGTAGGATAAATAAATCTGAAGTTTAAAAAGAGTTATAAGCTGGAGATAGAACATTGAAAATTATCAAAATTGACATTGAATTTAAGTCTTTAAAACTGGTAGAAATCACTTAAAGGAATTGATATAGATATATGTTTCAAAAACTAAATTTTAGGGCTGCTTACTATTTAGGTTTTTGTTAGATGATTGACAAAACAAAACAACTGTAGACATGTATAATAGCCAGCAAAGAAGAAAGAAAACAGGCCTATGTGTTATGTTATTAAGAGACCAAGCGAAGAAAGCACTGTAAGTTGGAGAGAATGATCAATGATGCCAATTGCTTCTGTTAGATCAAAAAAGGCAAGGACTGAGAATTGATCATTAGACTTAGTAATATGGAGATGAATAGTGACAACGAAATCATCAGTTTTCGTGGAGTTCTGGTGATAAAAAACTTCATAGCATGATTGAGAGAAAAAAGGGAGAAAAATATTCAAAGAATCAAGCATAGATGGCTATTTTAAGGAGTTTTACTTTATTCTTAGAAGAAAAATCAAGTGAAAGCTGGAAAGGAAAATGGGGTCAAGATATTTTATTTTTATGATGTGAGCGATATAACTGATATTTTGGATATGATCCAGTTTATGAGGAATATTTGATAATTAAAGAGAGAAGAAAAAAATCACTAGAGCAACATCCTCGGGAAAGAAAAAGAGATGGATCCAGTGAACAATGGAAGGATTATTTTCTTGGAGTGCAGTCTGATAATAGAAGTTTGAATGTTCAAACACAAACACCTGAAAATAGATGCAAAAGGGCAGGAGGTGAATGGACTTTTTCTCTTTGCTGCTTTTTTTATTTAGTGAAACAGGAAGAATGATCATAAGCCGAGAGTGAGAGAAGTTTGAGGCAAAAGGACATAGTATAAAATAGTCCAATATTGCAGGAAAAAAGTAAGTGAATTAGGAAAATATAGTATGAGTTAGTTCTCATGAATACAAAGTTATGCCAATCCAGATGGTTTGGGGTTTTCTTCAGGCTAGTACAGTGGTAGAAGTGCAGGTATGCTGTAGATGGAGAGTTGCATTTAATCATGGCTGTGGTTTGGCTAAGAGAGTAAACAAATATTATAGAAATCAAAGGAGTTGATGTTGCATTTAATGAGTGATTTTATAATGACTAGTAATGAAATTTAAACTTAATAAAAGGATGAGTGTCGGTTGAGGGGTGAGAGATAAGGAAATATGTGAAGGTCTCAATGGTTTCAAACTATTATTGGAGTTAAATTCTTAGAGGGAGTGAGTTAGAAAGACAGAAAATTGCAATCAGACATGTTTGAAATTGAGGTTCAGGGACAGTAGTAGCAATTAGTAACAACAAAGTCATGGGTGTGATCATAGAAGTGAGTTTCAGAGTTCGGGTGGGGATGAAGATGATTGGAAAGAATGGAGAAGCTAGATATTGGACTTCAAATTTACTGCTACGAAAGTAGTGTTGGAAATCATTCTCTTGAGCTAGGAGCTAACAACATCAAAGAACAAAGGGAGATAACATGAGGGATCTTAGATGACAGCAACGAAGGGAGGTGTTTTATAGAGGAAGGGATATAATTGTCTGGAATAGGATGATGAATACAGAAAATGCTTTGAGGACCAAACTTATCAAATCTGCAGAAGAAGCAGTATTGTCAAGAAGAATCAGGTTCAAATTTGAGAAGATAGTGGGAGAGACATTCAGAGGAGAGATTGAAGATATAGTTAATTTTGCTAACTGAACTTGAGGGAAAAAGAAAATATAGATGGTGGATTAATAAACATTTAGATTCAGAAGAGATCTTAGAGTAGAAAGAGACTTCATAGATAATATAGCCTAATTGTTTATATCTTTAAGCCTCTTCACAATATAACTAATACTTACCCAGCCTCTATTCGAATATTTCCTGTGACTGGCTCCTTACAAGGCAGCCATTGAAAAAATGAGACATTTTTCTATATTCAAAAGTAGTTCCATTTGCCCATAAATCAAATATATATAGCACAGATTCCTTTATTACTAAGATTCTCCCTTGCTTCCTGTTGCTTTTTCCCAGATAACCTCCACTCCCTCTTTTGATCATTAGATTCAAATTCTCTGGTCTACCTGCTCCTTTTCCTCTTCCCTTTCTGAGAATGGCTATTTACAAACTCTCTACTTACTTGTTTTGAGTCATGGGTAATTTCATCAACTGACCACCCTAAGAGCTACCATCATCACTAGCAACTTCAGTGAGGAGGTACTCAATTTCTTGGTCCCCATTGTTTCACTGCTGATCATCTGCCTTCTACATTCACATTCTTTCTTCACACCCAATTTCTAGTTCTACTTGTATCATGTTTACTCTTACTCTTAAAAAATATTCTCGACTCTCTCATTTTAATCTCATGCACATTTGCCATCACTGCAGTTCTATACAAACCCCTCTCTGTGCTGGTACTCTAACATCTAAGCATCAAACAGTAATTTGGAGACACTAGAGTTCATTTTCACCAAACTTGGGTGGGCTTTCCACAATGCATTCAAGAAATAATGTTTCTCCAGAAAGTTTGTTCTGCCTATTTCCACAATTATATCACATCTTCTCCAGTCTATTTAAATATTTTACTACTTCTTTTCTCTACTAATCCAGTGTATAGCTTCAATTTTTACCAGATAGAATACATCAGGCATAAATTCTTTTTCCTACCATATCTAAAAACTGATCTGTTTCCTCCACTTCCCATTGCAATGAAAAAAAGTACAACTCCAACCCAAGTCCAATTCCTTCATATCTGATCCTTTGCTCCTGTGCTCTATTGTCTATTGCACCTTCATCATCTTGAATTTCCACCACATACTTCCTCTGATCAAATATGATCTAGTATCTATAATCCTAAAGAAAAACAAGCCTTACTTTAACCATGTAATCCCCTAGCTGTTTTTTTTTTTTTTTGTCTTATGTTTACTATTTTTCTTCATAACCAGTTTTCAAGACAGTGGGTTTTAGGGGGAGGAGTATTGTTTGTTTATTTATTTTGTTTTTTATTAGCATGCACTGCTACTTCAACTGTCTCACCTTCCAGTTGATTTTCCACCATTGTCATTCTAGAGTTCTGTTTGCAGGGGACCGATTAGTAACTTTTTGCTAAATTCATCATGTTCTCATCCTACTTCAGTTGTCAGCAGTATTTAATCAAAACTTTCTATCTCTCCTCTTGATCTGTACAAGAGATTAAGAGTGTATGTTGTGGTTACCCACTCTCAGGCTCTAAACTTCAAGTGATGACAATATGTAATCATTATTATTATTATTTTCTCTCATAACCAGAGTTAGCTTCTGTTTCCATTCTACTTGGTAGCACAAAGAAAAAAAAAAGTAATTGAATCAAATCGAAGTAAACCCAGTTGCTTCAAAGTATTCTCAGGCTTTTGTTTTAATTCATTTAAATCAGAATTGCTCTTTTTTCTCCTTCATTCTTCCTGGCTTGGTTCAATTTCTGAAAGTTTATATGATACAATAATATCAGAAAGTGAGGTATCTGGGCTTCAGCCTTTCTTTGTCCTACACTGACATCTGTTGCAATGCACAATCATGTCCCATATCCCTACCACACTGGCATCTGTCGAGGTTTCTGTATTCCCACTTGGTTTCCTGACATACATCCTACACTGCTCTTTGTTATAATTTCCTCCCATTATGACCACAGATCCCTTCTATATCTGCCTGCTTTCTCTCTCTCAGCCAACTGTCTTGTTGTCAGAGGCAAAAGGAAATCTTGTTGCTTTCTCTTATTACCTTATTTGCTGCGGCTGCATGTGTTTTCTCCCTCTCTGGCAGCAATAAAGATATCTCAACCCATTTGTTACCATTTCACTAGGTTACTAGATAATTCTAAAGGAGTAATTCTTCACATCATTCCAAAAAAGATTAAGGGCAAATTCATATTTTTTTCTTGGATCCCCAAATTGTTCTATATACCCTGTCAATATCCCTTTTAATTTCTCTTATTTTAACTGTGGAAAGGCAGTGAATAGAACCTTTTATGAGATCCCATCAGGGTCTAAATGATTCCTTCCAATACATTGTTTCACCTTTCTCTGTGCCGATGGGAGTAATCATCCTTTTTCTTCTAAAGAGGGGGTGATTTAATTTTTTATTCTTCCAATTTTTTACCTATTATATCAGTAACATAACTTTCATTAAAATAAAAACCAAAGACTTAGCATCTCTGCCTTTAGGTCTCTGTTTTCACTTCATCCAGCTCTCCAGGATGGGAAAAAAAGACCACTTAAAGGTGAAGATATTTGATATCTTCCAATTACAATAAGTATTAGAGGGAGAGGCATACATTTCTGCAGTATGGCAGAATGGATAATCTGCCCATCTCTTTGGCTGGGGGGAAAATAATCAATGCTGAATAAATTAACATTTATTGCATTGATGAGCTAAATAAAAAGTAACGAATACTTTGAGACAAAACGAAATGAAAGGAGAAAATGAAAAGTGCTGAATGCTCATATTAGCTTCTACTTTGAGAGCAGTTGCAAATTCTATTGAACTTGAGTTTTAGTTCTCATAGATTTGCAAAGGATAGAGAACAGGGAGATAATTTCAGTAGTTGCTTAAGTTAGAAAGCCTGAAAGAATATAATTTCATCTGGGTCCTCCAAATTGGTTAGCTCTTCTATGTAAGTGTAGAATAGATATAAATGTACATTTACTGACGGTTTTACAAGAAGATATTTCTATCTGGAATTCTTGTGCTGAATGATGGGGGGAAATTATCCTTCTAGCTAAAAAAAACCCTTATTTTGGATTATAGCCTGAATTTATCCTACTTACGTGATGTGAAAATGTCAATGTAATACATCCATTTAAAGTGCTAGGTTGGTTTAGTCCCCAGTCGCCTGGCAGAAAAAAATTGCACATTTTTTCTAGAAGAATCTCTCTTTAGTCCAAGCCACAAAAAATTCCCACAAGTAAAATTTTAAGAAATGTAAGATTATACTAAAAATTATACAACACCAAAAGAAATAAGGCACTACAAGCTAGATTATCCAGAAGTAAGAGATAGTGTAACAAAACCAAATATATAAAATAAATATATTTTATAAGTTGCATAAATAAAGTACTGAGAAAAAGAAACAGCAATGAATATTAAAGAGATTTGACAAAAGACTCAAGAGAATGATTTGATATTGAAACTATTGTTTTAGGTCAGGATCCTTGGAAACAGACTCTGAGATACACATTTGCATGCAGGAAGTTTATTTGGATGTGTTCTTATGAAAATAGAACAGAACAAAACAAAACAAAACAAAACAAAAACAAACAAACAAGCACCTGTAGGGGAAGTCAGAAAAGCTAGATTGGGTAAGAGGCAAGGGAGATGCAGTTGCAACAAGAGCCTCAGCTGATCTTGTTATATACTCTGGACCTAATCACTTCTAAAATTACAACACAAAACCAGACATATTTTTGGTATATCTGTCTATTATGCAGAACATCAACCATCCTACTAACTGAATATAATAGTTATAAGGGGAAAATGAGATCACAGGCACAAAAATTTTATTCTCTTATTTTTGGAGTTCTTAAAGAACTCCAAAAATTCTAATGGATTATTATGACTATCCAGGAATCAAAAGCACTGCTACTAGTGACAAATAGTCTCAGTTCACTTCTGATTGACAGTAGCTAGTGGACTAAAAGCAAACTTTTAAGGCTCTCCATGCCTCATTTTTCTCATATCTAGAGTAAATTTAATAAAACTACTTCAAAAGATTGTTGTGGAGGATTAAATAAAATTAACATATATGAAGAATAAGCAGAGCACCTATTATAAAACAATAGCTTATTAAATATTATCTAATAGAAAAGTACTTTTACAAAGAGAAAGTAGGATCATTATCATAATTCCTAATATAACATCTGCCTCATTTTTCCTATATTTACTTTGATATGCTCTTTAACCAAGTGTCCATAGACATTTTATAAACACAACTCATGCAGAGCCTAATTCCTACTTCCAAAATAAATACTATTTTACTGATGTTTACCTTTACTGGAATATATGTATTCTGCAACAGCAGGAGGTCCTTGATTCTCTAACTCTTTATATACAGTCATAAGAAAAAGTCTTACCTTTTTATGGGAGTATATCACATATTTGCATGATTACATTATATCTTGAGCTAAGCATTTTCAGATATTTTAGGATGATTCTTTTCATTTTAATACTGTATTAACAAGTATAAATTATAGCATTTAGATTTTGTTAGTGGAAGCCTTCTGTAAATCAAACAACAATGACAGGTTTTTCTCTCTGCCCTGAAATGACTATATATGATTTTTTTCCGTTTTATTTTTTCTACCTTTCAAACAAGCTGAGTGCAATTGTTTTATTAAGTTTCCTTTATCTTGACACTTTGAAAAGAGCAAAATTACTGCTAATTTTTATTGTTTAAAATTTCAATCTATCTAATAGCAGTTAAAATTAATCTCATATAGAATCTGATCTACTAGTTTCTTTGTTTACAGCAATAAACAAGTACTTCATTCTAGTCTTTCTGTTTGGCCAGATTTATCCTGTTCTTTAAAAATATCTGGGGCAATTTGGCTCCTACAATAAGCTGTCAAGATGAAAAATCCACATTGTAATGTCAATTTGCAATGCTTGTGGTTCAAAGGATATTTATAGCACATGTGATTTATTTTTCAAACACCTAAGATTTTACAAAACAACTATACCATGATTAATCTTTAAAAAAAATTGAGAGGTAATTTATTTTTACAAATTTTAGTTAAATATCAAAAGTGGGTCATTTCTAAAAATACTATTAGAAACAACATTAGCACAACAGCTATTGAAGTTTGTATAGAGTGACTATTTTAAATTTCAAAGAATACCAAAAGGCAAAACTTGAAGAAATATTAATACAGATACTGTACTGCCATTTTGGGGGATGATTTTATGAACGTTAGATAGATAAAAGTGATGTATAATATCTTTTCAGGGCTTTTATTATGAGATTAAGCCTTTATTTTTCAAATTCATGTCACTGTTGAATCCTTCCAACAATAATTTTTATATAGATTTTGGTTAACTCAGTAATAAACTTGACAAAAATAAATTAGTTGAAATGAAAATTCAATGATATTGGAATAGCTCCTATGTTTTCAATGCCATGACTCTTGATTTTGGCAAAAAACTTCTTGCATCATCATTGTGGGAAATCTACTTTAGAATTAATCTCTTAATAATCACTTTTCAGCTGTACTCTATTCAGAACCAAATCTATTAGAATTGCCTTCTGCTGAGTAGTCCCTGGATTCCTTACTTATACAATTTTATTTTCTTAATGATAATATCTATCATTGCAAATTGCACCTGACAGAAATTCTCCTTGTTATTTCTCTTTGTTTTCCTGCAAAACCAATTTGGTTTTATTTAACTATAAAAACTAAATATTTGATAGTTCTTGTTATGTGCTGAATTGAAAGTTATCTAATATACAGTATTAAGACAAACAAGTGAGGTAGAAAATACTGTTTTTATAATATAGCCATGTGTATAAATATATTTGTACATTAGAAAATATTAAAACACATTGTTATGTACACAGAAAAAAATCTGGCATAATATGAAGCCAACTCAATAGTATTCATTTCTTGAATGAAATTATACTGAACATTCATTCCTTATATCTTTATATGTTATAATAGGCAAAAGGTTTTTTTTTTTTTTCCTGTTTGGTTTGTCTTTTGTACTAAAACATAGGGAAAAGAACAGAAACATGTAGATCCAACTGTTAACAATGACTAACTCCAGGATATACAATTATAGGCAATCTTAATTTTCTCATTTGACTATATTTAAAATATGTGTCAGTGAATAAGAATTATAAATTTAGGCAATGCACGGTTGAATTATATTAATGGACTGAAATTCAAAAACTTTCTCATTTATGACACTCAAAAAAAGTCTCATCCTCATAGACTTTTTTTGGAAATGTGATTTTATAAATATATTTAACTTGTAATTCAATAAAATTTATTTATCAAAAACTATTTTGATTGTGTGAGCATCATGAATTCACCAAACCAAATGTAATACATCACAGCTAAGTTATTTGCTTGACTTGCTCAAAAACCTCTCCAGTAGATTACATGGGTATTGGCAATTAAGTGAGTTGGGTTTTGTTTTTGTTTTTTATTTTTCATTTCTTTTTTCTTCTGGTGTTTGTACTGTTTTTGTTTATATAGATAGAGGTTAACAGGTACTGACAGTGAATAATTGAATATTTCCTTTCATACATAACAGGGGAACTACATTAGGAAGATTTTTTAAATTAAATTTATCGGGGTGATGTTGGTTAATAAAATTACATGGTTTCAAGTGTACAATTCAATAATACATTATCTGTATATTGCATTGTGTGTTCACTACCCAAAAATCAAATCTCGCATCACCATATATTTGACTCCTTTTACCTTTATCTTCCTCCCTTTCTCCCCCCTTTTCTCTGGTAACCACTAAACTGTTGTCTGTGTCTATGAGTTTTTGTTTGTCTTGTTCATTTGTTGCTTTTAGTTATATGTCCCACATGTAAGTGAAATCACCTGATTCACAACTTTTACTGTCTGACTTAATTTCTCTTAGTGTAATAATCTCAAGATAGATCCATGTTGTCACAAATGGCAGTTTTTCATCTTTTCTTATGGCTGAGTAATATTCCATTGTATTTATGTACCACAGCTGCTGTATCCAGTCATCTATGGAAGAACAGTTTGGTAGCTTCCATGACGTGGCCACTGTGAATAATGGTGCAATTTACAGTGGGGTGCATATATCTTTACGAATAAATGTTTTCAAATTTTTGGAGTAGATACCCAGAAGAGGAGTTGCTGGGTCGTATGGTAATTCTATTCTTAACTTTTTTTGTGGAAACTCCATACTGTTTTCCATAGTGGCTGTACCACTTTGCAGTCCCACCAGCAGTGTGTGAGGGTTCCTTTTTCTGCACATACTCTCCAACATTTGTTATTACTTGTCCTGTTGATGATTGCCATTCAAACAGGTGTGAGATAATATCTCAACATGGTTTTGATTTGCATTTTCCTAATAGCTAGTGTAGTTAAGCATCTTTTTATATTTCTGATAGCTATTTGTGTGTTTTCTTGAAAGAGGTGTCTGTTTATGCCCTCTGTCTATTTTTTAATTGGATTTTTTTCATTGTTGAGTTGTATGAGTTCTTTACATATTTTGAATATTAGCCCCTTATTGGAAGTGTTGTTTGCAAATATCTTCTCTCATTCACTTGGTTGCCTCTTTGTCTTGTTGAATAGTTTCTTTTGCCATGCAGAAGCTTTATAGTTTGATATAGACC
>CM053503.1:68165696-68185917 GCA_028627145.1 Eidolon dupreanum | reverse complement strand
TTTTTTTCTTTTTTTTTTTTGCTATTGTTTTTCAACCTTTCCAGCAGCACCATTTATTAAAGAGGCTTTCCTTTCTCCATTGTATGATTTTGGCTCCATTGCTGAAAATTATTTGCTCATATATATGTAGATTTATTTCTGAGCCCTCAGTACTGTTCCATTGGTCTGTTATGTCTGTTTTTCTGCCAATATCATGCTGTTTTGATTATTGTCATTTGTAGTATAATTCGAAGTCAGGAAGTGATACTTCCAGCCTTATTCTTTATTCTCAGAATAGCTTTGGCTATTCTGAGTCTTTTGTGCTTCCATACAAATCTGATGATATTTTGTTTTATTTCTTTTAAAAAATAGAAGATTAGTATCTATTTATAAGAAACATTAAAATAATAAAAAAGCAAAAAATAGTATTCCATAAGCCCTTGTCTTAGATATTTTTTTCTTATGTTTTAATGTACAAAATCACTCTTATGAACCACGTGGATATTTAGGTTTCATTAGTTTGTTTTAACATTCTTATATCATTAAGTTTACATGTTTTATGCCTAATTATCCTCTCAATTTTTATTTTAGTATTATTGTCATTCTTTGACTTCTGGCTTTCCCATGCTTCTTCAGTCATCTCCAGCAATATTTAAAATCTCCGATAGCTAATAGTAATGATAGAAGATATTTTCTGGCTCCAAGTCAAATATAATGTCTGTAAGTAATGTTTATATATACCAGGCTTACCAACTACTAACCAGTACATAACAGAAGATAAATGTACACTACTCTACTCTACCAATGCTAAAAGAAGCCAAGCCATCTGACTGCTAGCGACCCAGTTTTTACATAGCTGTTTATAATTCTCATCGTAATTTTATGCAAATATGATTTATTAATCCTTCTGGCATTTTTCTCCTTGACAGTTTCTCAGCTGCTGTTACATTCTTCTTGAATGGGTTAGTGCTATACACTGTCAAGAAACAGCGAGTGAATTTAATATGGTGAGACTATTTTAGGCACTTAGTCTACTAACGTGGAAAACTTGGCTTTAATACAAAGACAGTTTAAGGCTTCAAGGGAAGTGAGAATGAAAAAAAATGAATTTAGAGATGTGATTGTAATGAATAAAAACTTTCAATATTTTAAACTCATAGTAGGTTAAAATATAACTCACATTACACTTTTTCTAGACAGTTCATAACATTTTACTCCAAATGGAAAATATACTTATAAGATGGCTGCAGTCTCATGAACACTCAAATGATTTGATTTGGGAATATTTTTGTTATAATATTTAGAATTTTATACCTTTTAAACTATACTTTTATATTTTTAAATTAATTAAAAATAATTAACAGTTAAAGAAAACTTCCAATTCAAGGTGATATTTGTCTTTCCATTTAGGTATCTATTATATTTTATTTAATTACTATCAGATTTGATGTTACATATTTTATGTAGTTAACACAAACAATAAAATAGAACAAAACTATTGTAAGAAAGTATGTATATATACATGTATATACACACACTGTTTTAGTTTTTTTGTTGTAATAAAACATGAAGAAAAGAGAAACATGTAGATCTATATATTAACAATGGCTAACTCCAGGAGTTAGAATTATTATAGGCAATATTTTTTCTTCTTATATATATATACCTACTTTTTGTATTCTTATGTATGTATATCAATATATATATTTATATATTATATAATATAATTTATTATAGGTAAGATCTAAACAAGATTGTGTTTCTATAATCTATAGCAAAAAAAGAGATTTGAATTCTGTTCTCTTTGTTGTAAAAGAAATGAAGTATTTTGATTTAATGTGGACAGACATAGACTTTATGACAGTGAATCTAGAAGCAATTCAGACATAAAATACATTAGATAGTATCATATTGTCAATCATAAATTTATGAAGAAATTCTATTTAGATTGCTAATTTATATATTTATTTTATTTCTATCTGATTTGTTGCCTAGATATTGATAACCTATCTCTATAGTTTTATGTCTTAAGTTAGTGAAATTTTGCTATAAAAAGTAAAGATAATGTGTGTGCATGTTACTTCCTCATGATCTAATTTGATAAATGTAGTTGAGAACTTTTAAAAGGAAGTTATGGTTATATCATGAGTGATCTCACTCAAATTTCATATGTCTCAAACTGTCTTTTGTCAAGTTATAGATGATGTTTCTGGCTTAGTTCTGTAAAATTTTGAGATGAACATCTAAAGAACCATATTCAATTATCAATCTATGTATAAAATTACTGCTTAAACAATCCTTATGTTAGACCAAAGAAAATAGAGGCCACAAAAGATAACTCTAGAAGTAAAAAACTTAAAGTATTGGGTTCTCTGGTTTTGAAACATTTATTAGAAATTAATGTCAAAAAATTATATGGAATGTTTATAATTCCATCAAAGTTTAACTGCACAAATCTTCATAATTAGTGGAAGGACAGCAATGTTGAAAAGGTCATAAAGATCATTGTCTTACAATTTCAGTTGTGAAGTCAAGGTTTTAAGAGAATGATTGTTGTGTTGCTCATTTGCCTTTAGCCATTTTTAAAATTTTATTTTATTAGTTTCAGGTATATAGCACACCATTTTGAATCACAATTAATGACAGAGTATTCATTTTGAATTGATTTTAATATTTTAAAAATACTGTAAATGGTAATAATTTATAAAAATGTATTTTTCATTTTTAATTTATAAAAATGAATTTTTTAGCATGTTATAAAATTCAAATTTACAATGCATATGAATTTTGTAGAACAAATACATGTCCAGATAAAAAAAAAATTTACCTAGAACACAGAAGCCTCACATCCCTCAAACTGCAAAGTGTCTTGACTCTCTTTTACTTTCCTCTTTTCATTGTTATGTAAAAAAGTTAGGACATTTACAAACATGCACTTTCAGAAATATTTTCACAGATGGGAAACTTAATGACATGCTTCTATATTTACCAGTGAATTTTATTATAGTTGTTACATTTTATTTTTATTAAATTTCTAGAGAATTGAAAAAGATTATCATAGTATTTTGAAAATATTTATTTCTTAAGAGCAGTGATGAACCTGTCTGTCAACATTAGTTGTTTGATATTCTCAAAATTCAAAGAGTAATAAGAGCCAACTTCTTAGCCAATTGTGTAAATTATTGAATAAACATTAATTGATAGACTATCAGTATATAAAATTCTTGTTTAAACTTGGAACGTAAATTCAACTTTAATCCAGCACATATGTTTCCATATTCTTCTCAAAAAGCAGGAATAATGTGTGGAAGGGCTCATGGGTTTAACATATACCGGAATATAATAAACGTATGTTTTTCATGTGAATATCATCTCTCTCCCACTGAAATAACCCAGTTTTCCCATATATTTTATAGAATTAGTGCAAACCCATCTTCCATCCCTTCATAACCCACAACGCCAGAATGAGGGATGAACATATGACTCAGGTCTATAAAGTTAGGGCCACGGTACTATTGGTCTGACAGATTGGTTTAGGGGTATGCAAATAAAACAGGTTAGATCTTTGCTACTCTGAAGGTACAGAGTAAAGCAAAGCTGAGATATGAATAAAAACAGAGGCCTTATGTAATGGTTTGAGACCTAGAATCTTTTCAGAAATGTCTGTCAATATATTCACTCTTTTTAAAAAGGCATTAGTTCGAGATTGATTCATGATACATCTACTAAAAATATTGACTTGGTGTGGTATGATATATGAGAGTTCCAGATCATTCTCTGAGGTAACCTTGATAATGATATGTAGACTGAATACCAACCTTGTGTGACCAAGATCTAGACTTTCCACAAAATTTGTAATGCAGAGGAAAATAAGGCATTTGGATACATATTTTTATAATATGTGTGTGTTTAATTTTTCAGGATATAAGTAATTATTAAGAAAAGACCCTATAGCAGAATTATAAGTTTTCACTCTTTTGCAGGCATCTAAATAATGAACCTCAGCTTCAGACATTGAACTGTTCTAAGGATGCTGGTTCTATTTTTCAGTGTCTTTTAGGACCTTTGGAGAGGTTGCATGTGTAGTCTTACAAGACCTGCAGTGACACTAGATTTTTCTCTCTCTCAGTTCACACCCTGCTTATATCCTGGTATGTATAGCTAATAGTGCTTTTCCTCTGTCATCCTCATTTCTCTAGTTCTTGAAATCACAGATGGGAGAAAAGAACCATTACTAAATGATGAATAGTAAGTGCTAAAGTGCTCACTGAGCCATAAGATTCTTCTATTTACTGTCCTTGTTATTTATGTTGATATTTGCTTAATCTTGGATGTATGCTCTTAACATATGGGGTGATTTAGAAACACCATGAAATAAATACTACCTGCAGTTCTTTCTTTCATTGAATTATATGAGATTAATAACATCTGGACTAATAATTCTACCCATACTAAATGTCATAATATCAACTATTTTAAAATATACAATAGAAGATGCTATTGAATTGTTTATATATACCAGTAAAATGGACTCACACAACTGGGATATAGTTTGGAAACTCTGGGAGGCCCCGTGTCTTTTTTTTTTTTTTTCTATCTTAGGTGTTCAAATGCCTCGTGGTCACTTTATGACAAAAACATAATCCCAATTTAGTAAAATTTAGAAGACTAACCACATATAATGTTCAATGCTGATCCTAATTTCAAGTGAAATACTTTCTCTTCCTTTTTGGGGACTCCATAATGTAAGAGAGAACAGTAATTCTTTGTTCTTTTCTACTAACATTCCCCCATCCACATTCAGCTTTTTTTTTTTTTTTTCAATTATTTTATATTAGTTTCAGGTATAGAGTATATTCATTAGACACTTATATAGTTTATAAAGCAATACTTCCAGTTACTCTAGCACCCATCTGGTTCTACACATAACCGTTACAATACTATTGACTATATTTCCTATATGGTACTCTGACCTGGTGACTACTTTGAAACTACTAATTTGTACTTCTTCATTCCTTGACCTTTTTTACCCAATCCCCAAGCTACCTTCTCTCTGGCAATTACCAGATTGTCCTCTGTATCTGAGTCTGTTTTCCTTAGTTTGTCCCTTTTATTCTTTAGATTCCACATTAAGTGAAATCATATGGTATTTATCTTTTCTCTGACTTATTTCACTCAGCATAATAACATCTAGATTCCTCCATGCTGTTGTAAATGGTAAGATTTCATTTTTTTTTTTTAATGGCTGGGTAATGTTTCATTATATATATACCATAACTTCTTTATCAAATCATCTGTTGATGAGCATTTAGGTTGCTTCCAGTCTTGGCTATTGTGAATGGCGCTGCCATGAACATAGGGGTACATAGATTTTTATAAATCAGTGTTTTGATTTTCTTTGGATAAATACCCAGAAGTGGAATTTCTGGGTCAAAAAGTAGTTCTATTTTTAATGTTTTGAGGAAACTCCAAACCGTTTTCTATAGTGGCTGCACCAATATGCAATACCACTGAGAGTGAATGAGGGCTCCCCTTTCTCTGCATACTCAACGATACTTGTTGTTTTGTGATTTATTAATAATAGCCATTCTGACAGGTATGAGATGAGATCTCATTGTGGTTTTACTTGCATTTCTGTGATGATTAGTGATCTTGAGTATCTTTTCATATGTCTACCATATTTCCTCTTTGAAGAAATACCTATTCAGATTTTCTGCCCATTTTTTAATCAGGGTATTTGTTTTTTGGTTGTTGTTGAGTTGTATGAGTTCTCTATTAATTTTTGGATATTAACCCCTTATCAGATGTATCATAAGTGAATATCTTCTCTCACTCAGTAGGTTTTCTTTTTGTTTTGTTGATGGTTTTCTTTGATGTGCAAAACTTTTTAGTTTGATATAGTCACATTTATTTTTTCTTTTGTTTTCCTTGCCTGAGGAGATATATTAGAAAAAAAAATTATAATAGCAATATTAGAGAGTTTGCTGCCTGTTTTTTCCTGGGAATTTTTTTGGTTTGAGTTTTACATTTAAGTCTAATCCATTTTGAATTTACGCTTGTATTTGGTGTAAGAGGGTGGCTCAATTTCATTTAATTGCATGTATCTGTCTAGTTTTCCCAAACTATTTGTTAAAGAGACCATTTTTACCCCATTGTATATTTTTGCCTCCTTTGTAATAGATTAAATGACCATATAGGCATGGGTTTATTTCTGAGCTCTCTATTCTATTCCATTGATCTATATATTTGTATTTATGCCCGTATCATGCTGTTATGATTACTATAACCTTGTGGTATAGTTTGATATCAAGTAGTGTAATACTACCTACTTTGTTCTTTTTTTCTCTAGATTGCTGTGGCTATTCAGGATCTTTTATGGATTCATATAATTTTTTGGATAAATTGTTCTACTTCTCTGAAAATGCCATTGGTATTTTGATAGAAATTGCATTGAATCTATAGATTACTTTGTGTAGTATGGCCATTTAAACAATATTGCTTTTTTTCTACCTGTGAACACAGTATATGCTTCCATTTATTTGTATCTTCTTCAATTTCTTTTTTTCAATGACATAATTTTCCAAGAACAGCTCTTTTACCTCTTTGGTTAATTTGATTTCTAGGTATTTTATTGTTTTTGATGAAATTGTAGATGGGATTGTTTTCTTAATTTCTCTTTCTTATAGTTCATCATTGGTGTTAGAAACACAACTGACTTCTGAATATTAATTTTGTGTCTTGCTACTTTACTGAATTCATTGATCAGTTCTAACAGTTTTTTGGTAGAATCTTAAGGATTCTCTAATTTTAGTATTATATCATCTTCAAATAATGACAGTTTTACTTCTTTCTTTCTAATGTGGGTGTTTTTTATTTCTCTTTTTTGACTGATTACTGTAGTAAGGACATCCAATACTATGTCAAATTGGAGTGGTGAAAGTGGGCATCCTTGTCTTGTTCTTAATCTTAAGGAAAATGCTTTTAGCCTTTATCCATATAGTACGATGTTAGCTGTAGGTTTGAAATATGTGCCCTTTATTATGTTGAGGTATGTTCCATCTATTCCCACTTTAGTGAGAGTTTTTTTTCACAAATGGATGCTGGTTTAGTTGAACACTTTTTCTGCATCTATTGATATGATTATATAATTTTTATTTTTCGATTTGTTAATGTGGTGTATCACATTAGTTGACTTGCAGATATTGAACTAAACTTGCATCTCAGAAATAAATCCAATTTGATCATGGTGTATATTATTTTTAATGTACGCTTAATTTGATTTCCTAATATTTTGTTGAGGACTTTTGCGTCAATGTTCTTCAGGGATATTGGCCTATAGTTTTCTTTTTTCTTTTTTTTTTTTAATGTTTTTGTCTGGTTTTGGAATTAGGGTAATGGTGGCCTTGGAAAAAGAGTCAAGAAACCTTCCTTTTCTTGAAATTTTTGGAATAATTTGAGAAGAATAGGTGTTAATTCCTCTTTGAATGTTTGGTAAAATTCACTTATAAAGCCATCTGGTCCCAGACTTTTGTTTTTTTAGGAATTTTTTTATTTCTTTGATGGTAAGCAGTTGGTTCATATTTTCTGTTTTCTCCTGACTCAGTCTTGGGAGAATGTATGTTTCTAGGAATGTATTCATTTCTTCTAGATTGCCCAATTTGTTGGCATATACTTGCTCGTAATATTTTCTCATAATTTTTGTATTTTTGTGCTAAGTCTGTGTGCTCCCACAAAAGTCGCAGATCATAGAGAGGCCTGCTGTCATCTGTGTTGGGCCCATGAACACCTGCAATCCACCCAAGAGACATTGCAGCTCAACTCGCAGCAGTGGTTCATCACCAAATGTTGCCCCAAAATGTTCAGGCTGCATGAGCTGACGCCCATTGCCTGAGACAAATGCGTGGTCCAGAAAGGGACAGGGCTGGGGTGGCTGACAAGCAACAGGTCCTCCCTGGGCAATTTGTGGATTGGATGGGTGAGGTCTCAGGGAGACATAGGGTCAAGTAGGCTGATCTCTCTGGGTCAATGCAGCTTCAGAATTGGTCATGTTGCGGGGAGGGTTCAACACAAGCAATATGGTGCCCATCTGTAGACTGACCCGCAGGGAGGCTCAACAAAGGAACAATGGTGACTGTCCTTCCAGTATTTACTCCAGTGTCACACAAGTCAGTCTTTCTCCATATGTCTCTTGTGTCTCCTGAGCTGCTGACCCTCCACTGGCACCCAGGGTGAGTGTCTGAAAGAGAATGTGCCTGTGTGCAGGTCTTTTAAGGTTGACATCTGGGTTTTCAGTTTCCTTTTGTCTCACCCCAATGGCCAGAATCCCCACTGATTTTTACAGTCATATTTTGTGGGAACTCCTCTTCCTGGGACTGGAACTCTGGGCTGGGGAGGCCCTGTGTGGCGCTAAGATCCCTCTCTCCTTTAGGGGGCCTCTGCAGCTACTCTCTCCCTACTGGTGCTCAACCATCACATGTGGATGTGGTATCAGCCCTCTTCTCATCTCCACACTTCCTACTGGTCTTGTTGTGGCTTTTTCTTTATAACCTCAGATGTATATGTAATGATCAGCTAGACTTCAGGTGGTTCTCCGTGTTGATTGTTTTATAATTTGGTTGTAATTTTAATGTGGTCCTGAGAGGAGGCAAACCCCACTTTTACCATCTCAGCTCCCCCCTTTCAACTTTTTAGCCTAGGACTCTTCAGTCTCCATGATCAAAGTAGAAGAAGGAGGTGAGGAAACACAACATTTTAGAGTTAAATTTATTCCCTCTGGACCAGATGCATTGATTGCTCTTGCTAAACTCTGAATTTTTCTTATGGAGCATTTCTATGGCTCTCTTGTTTCTATTCCCCTTCCTCAGTATGGGCAGGGACTCTTTTCATCATGGTTTTTCTATTTAACTCTTAAATGCTTAGCAGCTTGGCTAAGGACTCAGAGTGTCATCTTTTTGGATAAGATACCTTTTTAAATGATTGCAGACCAGGACTCCTATTTTTATTCCCAAACCTGGTATATCAGAATCTTGCACCTTGAGCTTGCACCTTTGGCAAGTGGTATGATTTGTAACTGCAACCTTCTATTCTTCTACTGTTAGTTTGTCGAGTATACACCAAGAACAATTAGACAGTGTCACACATCCTGACCCTCTAATTGGTCTGTTAAAGTTGCTTTTACCAACTTGGGATTAGATTTACCCTACACTTTTAGAAAAGTGAGTATATGAGGAATTATGGGAAGGACAGAGTATACAACTTACTGTTCACTTCTCTCCAAAGGAATATTCTTTACTTAAATAGTCTTTCAGCCTTTTACCGTCTGTATCCTTGATGTGACTGAGGGGATTTATTTTAGTTATCAACTTGAATTCCTATGAATAATTCCTTTCTTTTATATTGGTGAATTGGAAAAAATTATTTTTAACATGTTGTTATATTAATTTATATTCTAGAATTGTGTTTCATATTTTAGAATTTTCTTCAACTAACTAATGGGTACCTTAGCAGTGGTCCCCAACCTTTTTGGCACCAGGGACCAGTGCTCTTATGAGAAGCTAATGCCTGATTATCTGGGGTGGAGCAGAGGCAGTGATGCTAGCTCTGGAAAGCGACTGCAAATACAGATGAAGTTTCTCTACTCACAGGCCGCTCTCCTCCTGCTGTGTGGATCAGTTCCTAACAGACCACAGACCAGTACCAACCCATGGCCTGTGGGTTGAGGACACCTGTCTTACGGTCATGAACAATGTATTTTATTCCATTTGTTTTTCCTATTGCTCTGACACAAATAAATCATCATTAATTCTTTTTGGATGGATGATCAAATCAGATTTTGAAAAGAGACAAAAGAGAATTGGAAGATAATAAGGATGGGGAAAAACTAAATCATAGAAGAAGATATAAATGTTGATATTAATAGGATGTAATTAGAGTACTAGTTCAAAGGAAAGTTAACATATAAAGCCTTTCATAATTTAAAACACATTCCAAATTCTTTGACACTCCTATTAGGTCAAGTCTGTGTCCATTTCCCTTGAACCTGGGTGGCCCTTGTGATTGCTTTATTGAATAGTTTGCAGAAAAAGTGATGTTTCATTATTTTCTCTGAGGCTAGATTTAAGAAGTTCATGTAGCTTTTGCAGATCTCTCTTAGCCACTTGCTTTGGGGAGCTTCAGCAACCAAGAAGTCTATGTATCCTGACAATACCATATAGAGATAAATCAAAAGACTTGGGAAAGAAAATGTTTAATTATAAGCCAAATTTGGAGGAAATATAAAGCAGTGAGATTTTCTTAGTTAAAACAAAAATGGTTCTCATTCTCAACCTCGAAGTATTTCCAAATTAAGATATATATTCTAGTCACAGATTAAATTCAAGATGGGCCTTTGTTAAGAATTAAGAAGATCTAAGATCATGTTTTATAGGTCCTCTCACAAAGACAAAAAACCTGCAAAGAATACCAAGACTCTACCTCATGCTACTCTGTTAAACAATAGGATATCAAAGAGTTTTAAGGATCTTCCCCACAGCAGCCTTAAAAGAAGCCCAACATAGAAAAGAGCTTTCCCTAAAAGATATTTGTGATTGTATATTTTATCTAATAAAAAAATTAGAAGTCAATTATAAATAAAACATATAGTTTTAAGAAATTTAATCATATGGAACTGAAAGGATAGACACACAATATTAAAAGACAGTCTAGAATTTCTATGGGCAGGAAGTAGGCTAAAAAAACACTCAGCTGCAAATACCAATAATTTCTTATGTAAGAGGAAGAATGACTCAGAAAACAAAATCAAAACCCAGAAAGCAGACCCAAGAGCTATGGAAAAGACTAAGAAATTGGCCACATGTATCCAGATGGATTCCAGAAATACTATGAATCAGTGACCCTGGCTCTAGTTTTACATATTTTAAATGGGAGTATATAGAACAGTCATCCCATGCCTGAGCCACCATTTTATGTTGTCTGTGTGGTAGGAAGATGACTTGTCTCTTCAGTTCATAGGTCTTCAGACTGAGAGAAAACAGTAATGAAGGAGCTGTACTGGGAGAACTACACACAAATAGCTTCAGGTATATGTGAACCTGATTTAGACAAGATGCTGAAACTTGGACCTGAGTCTTTCTGCAATTTATGAGACATTTTGGGATCTTAGGAGGGAGGGAGTGTTTTACATGTAAAAAAAAGTGTAAATACTATGTGGCAAGAAGATGAACTGTGCTTGCAAGTTCTTTGACACTTATCAGTTTAAAAAGTGGGATTAGTGTTCATACTCCTTGAACCTGGACAGGACATTGTGACTACCTTGTAAAATAGAATGTAGTAGAAAGCATATTGTGTAACCTCAGATGAAATCTGTGTAATTTCTGCCAGTCTTTTTTGGAACATCTCTGGAGGATCATTAGCCACCATGGGGGGGCGGGGGGGAACTACCCTGAGGCCACCATGTGAAGACATCAGGTAGAGAAACCATATAAACCACATATAGAAGAAAAATTTCCCAAGCAGTCCCCAACTAATCAAGCACTAGCTGTTTCAGTCTTTCCAAATCAGGTACCAGCTATGCAAGTGATAAAGTCTCCAAGAGAACCCCATTCCTGCTGCCAGACTGCTAGTGCATGGGAGACCCAAGTCAGATGAGAACTGACCAGCTGAGCCCTCTCAAGTGCTAAATTCATGAACAAAATTAATGATGCTATTGTTTTAAGATACTATTTTGGGCTGTTACACAGTGATAGATAATAAGAATTTTGAAATATTTAGAGTATTTTTTTCTTTAGAAAAGATATGAAAAATGAACCAATTACAGAGTTTATTTGACCGTTATGGTTTAGATCAGAATTCCACAAAAAGACACAATTGACATTCAGGACAAGATAATTTTTGTTGTGGGGAGCTTCTCTTTGTATTTTTGAATGTTCAGCAGTATCCCTGTTCTGTTTTCACTAAATGCCAATGGCAGGTAATTCCTCTATCTGTGACTATCAAAAATGTCTAGATATCTCCAAATGTCCCTGGAGTCAAATTTACTCCTAGTTGAGAATTTTTGGTTTCGATAAATTTAAGGAAAGAATGATAGGAGAATAAAAAATTCTGGAAATAAAAAGAGTATAAAATTTTATAACCTAAATAGTCAAGAAATTATTTCAAGTTCTCTAATAAACCATGAAGTAGAGACACTACTGAAATAAGCATATTCTAAAATAAGACGTTCTCTTTGTAAAATCATCAAAATGTCCATGCTACCCATACCCTTGTAAATACATAAACTAGAGTTCCATTAAGTTATAGGATTATTGAAGTTCACCTTGACTAATTGTTTAGTTTCTGGAACTTTTATTTCTTTTATTTCATGCTTAAGATGATTTTTCATGTTATTTTCTATCGTTTCAATAAAAACACTTTATAAATTAATGGCTTTCTAAGAGATAAGTTTTGCCCCTTAGATAACCTTATAATTTATTATTTTGGGCTTTTAAAAAAACTTATTAGGAAACAATTACTAAAAAAAAGCAATTACTAATTGAGACTAATGGGGTATGATGTGTATTTCTGACAGCATAATCTACCTCTTGAAATTTTGATGGTAATAATTGCATGGCAACTTACAATTCAGAAAAAAAAACCACTATCAGAAGTTGTAGTCATGAAAAAGGAACAAAAGGTTTAGGGTTTAGAGTGAGGGTACGTTAGATTTTAATAAGAACCCTTTTTCTCTTGCAGTATGAATATTTTAAGCTATTGACATTATATTCCTATTTTTCATTTTTGTTCAATCCATATTCTTACATAAGCCATTTAAAAATGGGCTCTTTATAGTTTGTTGTAATTTTTTAGAAATTTTCCCAAACTTTTCTTTCTGAATAAGGTTATTGTGATAACTATAATTAGTAATTTTTTAACTTGTTTAAGAATCCATAGGATGTTGGTTGACCAAGAAGAGAGTGAATGATTTTGTATTCAGTTTGGGGTCAGTGATTGTGCCATTATTTTTAACAATTTTGCTTCAAATGCTGGTCATCACAAGCAGTGAGAAACCATGAGGGTTAGTGAAAATTCATCTTCTTTATTGGACAATGCAATGCAACTCTATCACCAGAACAATGAAAATAGCTTAGAGTGTAGTATATACTGCTAGTTGGTGAAAACATTAACTGCATGTTTAATGGGCGAGGTATTCCTCCATGTTCCCAATACTAACATAATGTTTCTACTAGAAGTCTAGGTAAGCTGGTGCCTCCTAATATTCTAAACTTAACATTCAAATATACAGGACATTATCTTTTTCTTGGAAATTGGCATGTCACTATTACAAGGCATATATCTGTCATCAGTTGACAGCTACCACTTATCAGAAGAATAAGACATCCATTGCACAGAGCATTCAAATAGATTAAATCTATTTTTCTCCTTTTTGTAAACTCTACATAGTGTGATGACATACAAATTGACTTGTAAACTATTCATAACTTTTAGGTGGGTCTATACCTTTCATTTTTAGGATAGTAAAGGAATAGTAAAAGTCTTTAGATCTGGCCTGCCAGTACATTTGCCCTATTATAACTGATTTTCATTTTAATGTTACCTTCTTTTCTGCAAGAGCAAGATGCTAAATGAGATGAGATAATTTATGTTTTATTGCATTTATTTTCAAAGATTAATGTACACCAACAAAAGGCATCAAAAAGATAATATTAGGCAGAGCTAACTTATGAAGCAAAGGTAGAAGTTACTATGTAAAGGCACAATTAGATCGAATGTTGTTTACCAAAATGGTTTCTTACTTTTCATGTTTATCTAACTTAATTTGGTGCATATCGTCCTATTTAATATCTATACTTACCTCTCTAGCAGATTAATAATGGTTTATAAATGTTATTGGCAATTAGAAAGCAGTTTACTTCATGTCTTTTAGAAAACCAATAGAACATATTTTTATAATAGCAACAAGCAAAATATGTTATACTAACATATCTTGTTAACTGCCCAAAACAATAGGTCTTATGTTATAAATGAATCAATTAACTTCAGGTGGATAAATTGAAACAAGAGTACAGTATCTAGTTTTGTTCACCGTTTCTCTATCAGAAATCCATTAAACCTGCTTATTTGAAAGTATGTTTTACAAAAGACCAGTTTTTTCTCTTTTGAAATTTAGGTTTCATTACTAGTATAATAGCCTAAAACTGAGGTTGATTTAAAACCTCAAATCTAGGAAAAAAATATACTGTAGTTCCAAAGCAAAAGGAAAAACTTATTTGGATATGTGTAAAATAAATGTTGATTAGGTAAATAAACACAGGAGGTGTTGTAATGTAGCAGGTTTGAAAATAGATTTGCACTTTTATGTTTCTATGATAGTTCATTTACTTTTTCAGTGCCCTCATGTTTCTGCATATCCCAAAAAGGAACAAGATTAGCTCTTTAAACGATTTTATGTGTGAGTTAATATCTCTGAATCAATTAAAACTTTATTGTTATTAATATTATTATTATACTTTTAAAAATAGAGTAGCTATTTAGATATTTTTACAAATAATTACATATTATTTTAAATCTAATATAACAGCATAAATTTGTATTTGATTTATGGTAGAATTCTAACAACATTAGACTGTAATATAATGATATAAATTTCTATGTGATTTATGGTGGGATTCTTACAACTTCACACTAATTCCTCAGATATGTCAGATGATCTTAAATAGTTTTAATACTGGTGATTTTTTGTTCATTTTTGCTTGCAGCTATCTTATTCTAACTCATATCTGTACTATTTTAATAGATAATCAAATGATGCCTTCTCTTTTTCCTTCCTTCCTTCCTTCCTTCCTTCCTTCCTTCCTTCCTTCCTTCCTTCCTTCTTTCCTTCTTTCCTTCTTTTCTTACTCCCTATTTCCTTTAACATGTGTCAAATGCAGAGGTAGACACTGCAAACCTAACACCGAGAACATTGGAGCAGTACTTTCGAAGATACAATCCCCCCTCCAGTAGAAACAGAAAAGTCATGAGGAACAAGAAGAATTAAATCCTAACCTGTGCTAAGGCAAATCAATCAATAAATCAATCAATTACAAAGGAGCAAGCCATTGGTTTTGTTTTTTCTCTGTTTTGTTTCATTTCCTGACTTATCTATACCTGGAATAGATACTGTTGCTCCTTTTACTGGATGGCTACCAGGCTTATTTTTTTAAAAGAAATTGAGTTCTGTTACTCCATATATAAAATTTCTCCAATGATATGATGACTCACATGTATTGGTGCAACATACTTAGTATGTGTATTCACTATATGTATCTTCCACAGTTCGCTTCCACGGTAACTGTCTAAAGTTTCTTAGTATGCCAAAAGATTTCTACTTTTATTTCTGTTTAGTTTATATTTTATTCTCACCTGCTGTCATAGATTATAGTAAATTGCAATACCTTTGACAAAGTAGTGCTCAATGCCTTAATAAATTAATAATTGATTAAATGAATGAGCAAACATGACCAAAGAACTAAATGACTGACTGAATGAATACCATAAGACATTTTTTTCTGCTGTTGTCTTTGACTAAAATGTCTTTTCTCCTCTTTGTTTATCTATGTATATCTTCCAGGCTCCCATTTCCTGATCTGACCTTCTTTTAGTATCATAAACCTCATAAGTTATGGTTTATATTAAACATTCTTTTATGATATCCTTTTTGTTATATTTTATGACAGTGTTTCTTCATATCATTTCTATGCCTTCCTAGATTGCTAAATGTAGAGAAAGGTTATAAAAATAATATGTAATTTTAAGTAGGATTTATACCAGGAATTTAGGGTATTTCAATATTTAAAAAATTATATTCATATATCATAGCATATTGACTTATTAAAGGATAAAAATGATATAATCACTTCTATAAATGCCAAAAGATATTTGATAAAACTCAATACACATTTTCAAACAAAATTATCTTAATAAATTAGTAGGATAAATTTATTTTTTTAACCTAATAGAGAGAATCTATCAAAAACATACATCATACTTAATGTTAAAACACTAGAAGCATTTATATTAGAATGAGAACCTGAACAAAGATGTCACCAGCTTTCACCTTTTAAAAGAAATCATGGCATAAATTAAATAATTTTATAACAATAGTCAATAAAAAATTGTGGAATAATTTGAAAAATATAGTTTTATATTGATGATCACTAGGCATATTTTGTAATATAAAATTAGAAATCTACGTGAATAAGAGAATAGCATACTGATTCAGTTACATTGATATAATGAAATAATAGTTATTTAAAAATGACCCGTTTATGTGAAAAATGTCCTAATTATAAAATCAAGTAATAGAAAAATATGGATTATATTATCAAATTTTAGGGAAGAATATATATATTTACATTTATTTGTGTTCATATGTGTTGTGCACATATATTTAGTGCTTTGTATATGCAAAAAGGTGTTCATGATGTTATGTGAACAAAGAAAGTTAAAAAATATACTATAACATATATATGTTTGCATATTAGCGTTTGTTTTCAGAATTATCCATTGCATACCTTCAGTCAATACTTTTATAAAACTATCCTTTCCTAAAGCATAGAGTTTTCCAAAGAAGTGTGTGTGTATGTTTGTGTGTGTGTACATGCGCATACACACACACACACACAATTTCATAAGTACTGATAGATTTAATAGATGTTATTTCTTATAAGCCTTTGGCCATAACAAATGTATTTATTGTGATGTGATAAGCCAAGAAGATGAATTAAAATTTTCAGAAAAGGATGATACATCCTCAGAGGGTAGGGTCAATCTCATGCTTGTTGGTTGAAATGTTTGACAGCTGTTTGAACATATTGTCATTTGGGAGGGGAAAAAACAACCAATTCATCAAAATCAACAATACTCACAGAAGGAGTTGTACAGTTTTATAGCTACCTTTATATTAAATCTAGTCAAAAATAACTCATCATTTAAAACATGTTGTACATAAGAATACATTAATTAATGACAACACTGTTATCTTCAATAGAAACAGAACTGTTGAATGTATGGAAGTGTGTGTGTGTGTGTGTGTGCGCGCGCGTGCGTGCGCGCGCGCGCGCGCGCTCACGCTGTGTCCTTATATATTTGGAACAATCTTACAGTAATTGAGAATTTGGTTTGGAGAGATTTTCAGAATAAATAGTTAGCAATTATAGATGGACTAAAGTGTGGCACTGCTAACCTCTTAACAAAATCTCATTCCATGAAACCATTTTATCAAAGCTCATTATTACTCTCATGGTGGGAGAGTGCCTTTTCATTTTCTGACTTAATGGTTGTCGATCAATATGTATTGCATTGTGAAAAAAGTACAGACTGTTAGGGAAGGTAATCAAAAAAGGAAAATATTGTTTATAGTTGGCAGCTACAGCTTGTGTGTAGTCTCAATGGGCTTTTCCTTCTCTGCCGGAACAGGCGGGCGGAGTCGAACAGTCCTGAGTGGGGGAGCGAGGGTTAGGAAAAAAAGAGAAGAGAAAAAGATCTCGGGAGGGCATACAGTCAAAGCTGCAGCACCGAGTTTATTTAGCATGGTATACTTATACAGTTTGAGTACGTGACAAACTGCTTGTAACAAAGTAACAAACTGCTCAAAACAAAACCACAAGTATCCAGAAACAATAGCTGCGATTAACATGGATTAACATAAAGCCAAGAGAAACCTCCTCCCTTGGAATTTCAGGAACTGATACTTCTCCCTTGGAATTTCCAGGAACTGTATTTATCCTTACAAAGGGCTCCCAACACTTCTGATACCTGAATGCAAGAACCAGGATACTCCATTTGCATTTTCTTCAAAATTAATTTTGTTTGTTGTGGCTAGAAACTGAAAATCTGAAGGAGGAAAAAAACCCACTATGGTCTTGCCCAATATTAACAATTAATCCTCACAGAAAAATTCAGTTTTTAAAAATAATTTTGTCATGAGTCACAATAACATCAGATGACACAAAAGCTTTGCCAAGTGAGCTCTTAATTCATAAAATGTTGGACGCAACTCAGGTGATTCCTACATCCCCCAAATGACTCATATATCCTGTGCTGATAATATAGCCTAGAACATTGAATTCACTAAATTTTAATGAGTTTTTTTTTAAGTATATACATTGTGAAGATTTAAAAAAAAAATTTATGATCAGGTATCAATTGTTTCCTTCATAGATCAAGAACTAGTTAACATTTTAATTTAAAAATGTTTTTTTCCCTCTATTTTACTCTTTTAGTTTTCTTGAGTTAGGATATTATATTTTATTAATGTAGGGTAAAGAAGAGTAGATTTTATATATTTCAAAATATTTAAACTTTTAAAAATTTTGGGTATCTTTTCAATATATAATGTGTTTTAGGTTATCTCTTAATTCTCCAAATGTTTCTTGTACTATAATCTTAAATCTGATCTTTTTTTCTCATTTTATGAAAGAATGAAATAAGTACTACTAGAAACTTGGAATCTAAAGGACTTTATTTTGTGAACAGATATTTACATAATATGCAAAACTATCTCTAGCATGTGACGATGTGTCAAAATAGAAAAGTTCTCCTTTGAAAACTGTACTGTCAGTTCCCAGGGCAGGATGGGCTTTCATGGGCATGACCTATGGAGTCGAACAGCATCCCACCCTTAAAAGAACTCAATTCTTGGTTTATGGCTCTGCTGTTGCTGTCTTGAAAATTCTTAACAATTTTTAAACAAAGGGCCCACATTTTTATTTTGTAGTGGGCCATTTAAATTATGTATCTGGCCCTTACAGAGAATAATAAATTTATGGAAAATATCAAACAGTGTTTGCATAAGTTGATATATTATTTCTATATTAAACATACCAACAACACACAAACTGGTTTTCTCCTTCAAATTCTCTGTCTTTCAATAAAATCACACTTCTCTATTTATCCCAATATGCAGTAGCACAAAATCTGTGGGTTTTCTCTTTATTACATTATTTTTAATCCCTCTGTACCTATCCTTGTCTCGTGCTTGGATCATCATAATAAATATAGAGATGGATTTAGTGATTCTTGCCTCTCTCCATTTTATATTTATCCTAACATACTAATAATCACAGCATTATATATTGAAAGGAATTCAGTTCTGAAAAAAGCAAGTTTGCTGCCTAAGCCCCCAATAAATCCCAGAACCAAATGAAAGATTTCTAGTGTTTAAATCTGATTGTTGGATCTAGAGAGTATGCCTAGACCTTTCTACAAGAAAGGTTTTATATATTTGTTTATAATTTGATAAGGTGGTGCAAAACCACAGGAAGTTTCTTGAAACATGAGGCTGCTCAGTGCAAATGAAGGAACACTAAATATGAAAAAGTATTTACTTCAATATTATGGTTATTGTAACATATGTTTATTTTATTATTCCTAAAAACCTTCAAGTCATAGAAGTAATAAATTATGTGGCATGCTTCTTCATACATACCTGGAGTCCCATTTACCTGGATTCAAAACTGTTCCATTAGTGTGACTTTGGGCAAGAAAATTAATTTCGACCTTTCTAATAATCACCAAATGTTGGATAATGAAATCTGTCTCAGAATAATGTTTAGAACTGAAGGAAATAGCTTACGTGCCTAGTACAGATATTAGGTGCCTTACAATCTTGGTTTCTTGGATTTCTTTCTCCTTTATATATTATTCTATAAATATTTGTTAATACAATAATGAACACATAAAGTTTACTAAAATACTTGCTTTATTTTCTGCTCTACAGATTTATTCATTAAAATTACATAAGAATCTGAAGTTAATTTTAGTAAATACATGTTTTATTCTCCATTTTATAAAATCTAATTTCTAGTAGTATTCAGCCTTCCCATTTTGTGTTGTGTAGCAAGCAAGACCATATAATAAAAACCAGAGCAATCATTTCTACCATTCTAGCCTGGTATAGCCAGAGGGCTGACCTCTGTTATATTGATGTTGTGAAAAAATACTCTTTTTATATGAAATGAATTGTTTCATATGCCACTAACCGGTTGGGAGAGAGCATCTTTCTCAACTTAAGTTCTTAGAAGCTTAGTGGCATATGCAATGTGAGAACAATAATAATATTTCAATAGTTTCCTTTAAAACAAAATTAAGTAATTTAAGTAGAGCACTTATGACAGAGCCTGGTGTTGGGAGCCCTTTGCAAGCTACTTCAGCACTGCTGCTGATTAGGAGTTATCAGTTATCCTGGATCTTCAAAGGAAGGAGA